>JAHWFO010075487.1:142876-165573 GCA_023313115.1 Rhysida immarginata | reverse complement strand
CCTCTAATATAATCAGTTTCGAATCAAACCACCCACCACAGCATAAAACAGCGGCCCTTAACTACCTTTTTCATCGTGCACTGTCATACCCTATCATTGCTAAAGAGAGAAATGAAGAACTAAGGCTTACCTACGATGTGGCAAGAAAAAATGATTTCCCGGACCAAGTCACAAAAAATGGTTTCCGAAGAACGAGACGAGCACTTGAATCACGCAACCATGCTGCTGACCGTACCACCGAATCTCCGAAATACGCCACTTTTACATATATGGGAATTAGGAAACGCCTCAAGACAGATAAAGAGAGGATCCTAAACAACCAACTCAGTTTTGACAAAAACCCAATACTCGATGCAGTCAACAGAATAATAAACCCGGAAATGAATATAACCAACAACATCCTGGACGAAAGCTCTTTTTTTTTGGCTTTTGTATCCGATTATAGCTCTTAGATCCAGTCTCGCTCTTATAACCGCTTCGGTTCTTGCATCCAGTTTTGCTCTTTTATCCAGTCTTGCTCTTTTATCCAGTCTTGCTCTTTTAACCAATTTGGCTCTTATACATACGTTGCATTTGTAATGTTTAATTTTAATACGATTATGTATCCTGTCATGTATTCATATATATTTTTTTCTGTAAACATTTTTTACCCTATTGAATGTAAGTCCACCAGTCAGAGTTATATACATCTCTCTGATTGGTGGACCCCTCCCATATATACCGGGTGTTGTAGCCATTGTAACTCTGTAGTCGTTCATAGTTCCTGGTGATGAGATGATCTCGAACGCGTTGAACAATAAAGACGCTACCAATATTGCTATTCCTGGACCTTTTTCTTTTATTTAATTATAAATTAAGTCTATTTACATTATCGCTAAGATATGTAGTTGTTATAGTTCAATAAATTATGAATTTTGGTTTTTTACTATCCTGTATTCCCTTTATTTCTGTAAGTCACTCAAATCGCTTCCACTGCCACGTGACATATATATTATAGTTCCATTGCACTATTTTCTCACTTAGATCTCCCTCTCTTTCTTCCACATCCGGCAGTCCCTTGATAGAACAGGATGATCATTCCTAAAATTGCTGCGCCATAGTATAGCATGACAGGTGCTTTTTCGTGTCTCTTGACCATATTTCTTACAAAGCACTGGAAAGCGGCAATTGGTCTTTTTGTGGCCATATCTCGGGCAGTTAGAGCAAGGCAACGGATTTTAGATATGCGGTCTTATGCGCTCCCTTATATAACCCAGTTTAATTGATACTGGAAGTTTAAAACCCTTAAAATAACTATAAAGTAGCTGATGGGTTCAACCTCTTTATTCCTGCGTGACTGGATTTGTTATTCATGCCCTGATCCTTTAATTCCTAGGGAGTATTCATCGTCCTTAGCTGTTCCCATTATTCGCACGGGGTCGCTGGTGTTATTGGATATGGCAATGATTTTTACGGCCGGATGCCCTTCCTGACACCAACCTCTAGGGGAGATGTTAGGAGAATGCTTTTAAAGTCTGCTGCAAGATGTTAGCAGCAGCTTGGACCGACGGCTTTACGTGCTCTCCCGAATCACGGGGGGGGGGGGGGGTTAAGGATTATATGTCACTGATGGTCACCCATCCAGTGACTAGATGTGCCCGGTGTTGCTTAGCTTCACAGAGCTGGCTTGCAGAGAGCGTCATCAGGGAAGCCCTTAAGATATTTGCATATGAATATCCCCTTGCAGAAGTTAGGATGGGATGGGGCGGCGGAACACTGAACTGAACCCCTTTCTCCAGATCTATTATCCGAAGTAATACGGCAGCTTACTCGTGGTATACCTTCTACCATGAAATTGCCATTACGCAAACATCTGATGGATTTACGAGGTACAGGGGTGCAACAAGGTTTTTACCTGCTCCGTAGGAACTGAGCTTACCGGATGTTGATCGGTTGCAAAATCAGGTACTTTTAGTGAGAGTCAAGGCAGATTAGACTGGACCTGTCCCTGCTGAATGAAAATAGGGTAGCAGGTATACGCTTGGATGTGCTATTCACGTGCTCAACTTGACTTAAGTCTAAAACTTTTTGCACCCGACTGTACGTCCAGAAAGTAAGTACCGTTTGGTAGTTCAAAAAAGCAAGTATACACTCAGAAAAAAACTTTACTATAAAAAATTCTCCATATCTTGAACTATTTTTTTTTTTACATAGCTCCACCATTTTGAAAGCACTTATTATAACGGGGCAAGAGTTTTTGTATTCCTCTTCTTAAAAAGTTGCCGCCTGTGATGTAAACCACGAGTGGCAGCTTCTTTTACCCCGTCACCGTTGTTGTACTTCTAGCCACTTTTACCTAGCGACTTTCATCTCCTTTTGCACCTGACTTTGGTTGTTGGCAGAAGTCCAACAACTATGTCGGGGTAAAAGAAGCTGTCATTATGTGGTTGATATCAAGTCGGTAACTTTTTATGAAGAAAGATACAAACACTCTTGCCCCGCTATGATAAGTGCCTTCAAAATGATAGCAGCTAAGTAGAAAAATAGTTCAAGGTATGGAGATTTTTTCGTAATAAATTTATTTTATGAGTGTGTACTTGCTTTTTTGTACTATCAAACTGAACTTACTTTCTGGACGTACCGAGTAGATCTCCCCGATTCGCTTTCCAACAGTCTATTTAAAGGGCAACTGACATCAAAAAAATCACTGACACTAAAAACGTTCTATTTTAAGTAGAGTGAAAGTTCCGGGTAAGAAGTTTAATGATAACTGTTTTTTTAGTGTGTATTGGTTTGTTTTTTAATAAATAAAAGCTAAAATAGCGTGTTCTGTGGAACCATGAAAACGCGATCTTCGCTCTTTTAACATCAGGGACAGGTTCATGATATCGTTAGCATCAAACATCCGTTAGATCTCATACAGTCATAAAGGCAAGGGGTTGACTTCGCGTGCATCTCACAATAATAAAATAATTATTATTATCTCAATCTTTCATATCCCCAGTGGCGCAATTGGTTAGTACGTTAGTGGTCTAAGCCAAAGGTTCCTCGTTCGAACCCAGGCTATGGAATTTTCTTTCCTAATGTTCATCAATAATATGAAAAATGGATGATCTTTTCGGAAATAATTAATAACTTTGTAACATTTAATCTAAATCCATATGAATGTGATCTCTTTCAACAAAACCAGAAGCAAATAGCCAAGAAGAGGCGATGAGAAAGAAGCATGCTTTTACGATAGCGAAGAATCATTCATCGATAACGATACTAGTGATCATGAAACCGGTTCTGATCTTCTTTCTGCGGATACTGAAGTATAAAATCCTGATTTATGGTAAATATTAAAAAAATAATATTCTATTTTGTACTTAACTGCGTCCTTCCCGTTACAGAAGTTTTATGAGAAAACAGGACTGCATTCGCATTCAGCAGTACTCTACGCAGTGTAAAACCAATCGATTCTGTTAGTAATGGCTTTATGTTAAAGCAGTCATCTGCGAAATGCTTATGACAGAGCCTACTGTTAACCGACTGGGTGAAATTATTTCCATTGATGTTCATCACCACTGCTTTTTTAAAACATCTTTTAGAAATAAAAAAAAATCGTTTATATTTAAGATATCTCCGCCGACTGAAGAACTTTGGCATCGTACGCATAACAATAAGCCATTGTAATTAGTTAGTTTTTTGACTGACTTCAGCGAAATCGCTCGATGAAAGGATGAAAGCCTATGAGCCTATCAGCGTGTTTGGCAAATATGACGTCACAGCACAGGTAATGTCACAGAAATTTTTGTCGCCTGGTACAAACTAATTTGGTTGTAGAAAAGTTATAATTTTAATAAAAAAATAAAAAAAATTATAAAACCAAATACAGATTTTTAGTATACGGAATCTGTTTAACAATTTGCCAACGTAAAATTACAACTTTTTGATACTTCAGTTTTGGTGTCAGTTGCCCTTTAAGAAATATCCACGAGTAACAGTAGGTATCACGCAAAATATCTCCCAACCGCAATCTCTAGATAAATAAATGGTGAGTTGTTTACATTTCGATATGATAATCATTCCATTATTTACATCGATATAGTTATTGTTTTTCATATAAACGAAAATTATCTTCGGCTCTCTCGCTCCCCACCCACCACCGAACTCAGAGGAGATGCACATTGCCATCATGGATACGAAGAATATAAGAATAGCCTTATTTTAACACCGGACCTCCGAGGAGGCCGGACAGGCCGATTAGTTTGAACGGGCTGGTTTCAGGTCCCCTTCTTTCAGAGAAGCAGGGGCCCAAATGGTGTGTTTTATCGGAACAGCCTTCCCGCAACACTAGGACTCCTTCCGCCGAATTCGGGTCGCTGCGCCCGACAGATAGGCGGCTGAACCTAATGGTCTCAGTGGAGGCTTATGAAGACTCCGTTGGAACACCGTTTCTTGGTCTGATTCTCCGCTTTCCTTGGGCTAGTCCACAACAGACTGGGCATTTTTAGTCTGACCCTTCAGATACGGCCCTCTGGATATCCCTATCCAGCATAGTACTTAGCATCAGTGAGGCACTCAAGTCCTTCACATCGACGGAGTGTATGGAACAACTTTTTATAATTAACCGAACTACGTTTCACCATCTTGTTGGAATAATTAGCTTCACCAGTCTTTAAATAAATTTGGGATCGGGAAATGCTCTAGCATATCACAGTGGTTTACAAATTAAATAAGGTAACTCCCAAAGTTTATATCATATCATACTGTCGTTTACAGTCGTTTAAAATAAAATGTACAGTCGTTTACTTGACGCTCCAGATCCAGACGTACATACTTTTTAAATGTTTTGTGTAGCTTCCTCGTAGAGTCTTCCATCTAGTTTTGCATTCTGTAATGGTAGCTGGAATAAAAAAACAGTATTCAGTAATAAATTATATATTACCATAACCGTTAAATTTTGTTTTCAAATTTGCTCTTTAAGAAAGTAACATTTGTTTTATATTTTACACAATAAATAATTCTATTTTGATATTATATTATTAGGTATTTTGCAACCGGTGTAATCCGAAAGCACTCTCTTCTGACTTCCTGAGAGGTAATAGTGCTGTAAGGGAAATAAAAGCAAAAACCTTGGAAGTAATTTGGAAAGTTTTGCAACTAGAATTTCTCCCTACTCATACTAAAACAACATGGTTAAAATCCGCCAAAAGATACTGGGAACTTTGGAACCTACCTAATTGTGTTCGGAGTATAGAGGGCAAACGCATCAGGAAACTCATATTAAATATTAAAGGTGCTTCTCCGTTGTTTTATGGCGGTGTTAGACGCAGATGGACGTTTTTTGGCCATTGATGTGGGCAAATACGGCCGAAATAGTGACGGTAGGGCATTAAAAAAAAGTAATTTTGGAAAACGACTGTTTAGTGGTAACCTTGATTTACCTGAACTATCTCCATTACCAGGGCAAGAGACTAATTTTCCATTTCATTTTGCTACTGATGAAGCGTTCTCATTGACGTGTAATCTGATGAAGCCCTATCCAAAAAGAGGCTTATCAAACAGAAAGAATGTATTTAATGGCAGATTGTCAGGATGACGTAAATCAGTTGAATGCTCATTTGGAATGATGTCATCAAAGTTTAGAATTATACAGACAACAATTAGACTCAAAGTGGAGAAAGAGGACATTATTGTCCAAGCTGTTTGAGTACTGGATAATTTTTGAAAAGCGAGGAAAGCGTGTTTTCTCACCCATGAGGGAACATAGAAAGAAATTCAGATATGTATATCGAAAATGAAGAACAGTTGCGCAACCAATCATTTTCAAATCAAAGAAGTTCTACTAATCCAGCCATTGCGAGTGGAGATAAACTTTGTGGTGTTTTTGTTTCACCGTGGACGGTTCACTTAAAAATCAAAAAGGATTTTTTTGTATGAAGATTTATTTTTAGATGTAAAAATTAAGTGAACATTAACGAAAGGAAATTAATATTCATTTATGTTCAAGAAGTTTTCCATATGACGAAAACATTCTGACGGACATTTTAAATGTAGATCTATTTAATCAAAATTACAAGATCTATACAATCAAATAAAAAATCTTGTATATTTTTCGAAAAAAATAACTGTGTTTTGACTCTCCTTCTTTCCCAATATGTTTTGCAATTTCAGCTCAAGCTCGCTCTTGGTAATCCTCCCTAGTATTGTCATAAAGGCAGGCATGAGCTTCTACAAGACTTAAAAACTTTATATTAAATTCTAGGCCGTCTCTCATTATACCTAATAACACTGGCGTTTCGCCCTCTCATTACGGTACAGCATTTTTGTATTCTCATAAAAACACCACAGTTTTGTACGCTGCCTAATCAAATGTGTACTAGCACGTGGCAGCGAAGATGCACGTCACTCGAAAATTAAACTTGTTGGAGACAAGTGGCGTCCGACTGGTGCCACGCCACTTTCACTTCACTTCACCTCACCTTGATGTGCGCGTTCGCGTTTGTTTACGTATGACTGAATAATTCAATTTGCAATTTAACCATCGCGCCTCTCTCACACCACTTGCTTACCACTTCAGTGCGCGCCTTGCTTTATGCTGACATTGATGGTTTTCATTGCATCCAGAATTTTCCGCCGGAATTGGAGATGATTCTGTGGCAAAGGCGGAATAAAAACAATGCTCTTTATATTCTCACATAAAAAAATTTACCGGGAATAAGGCAAAGTGATTAAGGTGGCCAACTGCAAAATACCAGATCGTTGGCCGTATCACGAGCAATCCCTTGGTGAGGTAGGTTCTCTTTCAGGTAACGCCGGACTAAGTTTTACCATCTTGTTGGAATAATTAGCTCCACCAGTCTTTAAATAAATTTGGGATCAGGAAATGCTCTAGCATGTCACAGTAGTTAATAAGGTTTATATCATAGGAACATGTCACAGTCAGTTAATAAGGTTTATATAATAGGAACATGTCACAGTCAATTAATAAGGTTTATCATATCATAGAAGAAAGTGTTGGCACATTTTTATTATCGTGGGTTAGCCCAATTACACTTGATTCCATGAACAATAAATGGGCCGAAGACTTTTTTTGTGTTATGATATAAATTTTCAGAGTTATCCTATTCACTGATATGCTAGAGAAAATTATTAAACACCCAATTCATCTTTCTACTAAAATTACCGAGAGACGTAGGCCAGATTCGTACCCTGGCATCGCAAACGGGGTACAGTCGTTTACTCATTGAAGCCTTTAAAGATGCCACTCAGGAACCACATAGTAATTTACTACTTGATTTAGCTCAGAGTTGCCCTGATGTTCTGAGGCTGCGTAGTAAGATTTTTCCTCATGAAAGACCTATCGTAAACGATACAGATAAAACACGGGTTTAAAGACGTTGTCAGTCTTTTTTAAATTGAACGGACAGCTGGCTTATACAACGATGATTCCTCTGGTTGTAAACTATCGCCGTATTCTAAGAGCTTTGAAACACTCGACTTCAAGGCATAGGAAAGTATTAATGCAACATGCAACTCTTAATCAATTTAACGCTCTGTGTGAGATCTGTCATAACTTTCTACATCATAAAGTCGCCTGGCAAAGAAAACTTAGAGATAAGTTTTCTTAGCCCATGAAAAATTTCATTTAGGGCAAAGAAAACTTATCTAAATCAACGTGGAAACGGTTTCCTTTTTCCCCTTTGCTAGGAAGCGTTGCCACCCCTATTTTGAATAAATTAATTAGTTAAGAACATGCAAAATACGTTTTACTTTCTTCTCACGAACATCAAAGGCTCCTTCACGACCAAACGTCGTGTGTGTCTGCAGCACTACCAAATGAACAAAGCAATGCTAAACACACTGGGGTTGACACTGATGGAGGAAAAAAATGTGAAAAGCAATTAGATTCACAAATCAACGAGATTCTAAAAGCTCAGAATTCGAATGTACATCAGATAATTGGAGATGATTCCTTTATTTAGATACGCTTCAAAAAAATCTACGAGCTAAGCGACATGAAGACGGTGGTTCAAAACAAATGAATTTCTCAACCTAAACCGATTCTCGAACTCCGTCGATGTCATCGTTAATACATCCACTACCATCACCACAGTCCCTTCGAGAGACATCCTCTTCGACGTAAAAGAAAAAAAACCTACGATGGTGGAGATGTTGTTGCAGCTACTGAGGTTGATGAGATTGAATATGGAGGTCGTGTAACGAGTTTACCTATCAAACAGATCCCTCGACCAAATCACCTCCTCGGGAGACTTCGAAAGAGATCTGATGTAATTAAATGGAATAAACAGGCCACTGTGACAGTTAGTGGATATAGAATACGCGGTTCAAACATCACTCGTTTAATAAAAGACGTATTATCACCCTGCCTCCTACCTGAAGAATCCCACACCTGACATCATCTCAACATCCCTGAAGAATTAATCGTCAACCTTTCATACCAGACTGTGAGCTGAAAGTTAAAGGAGCACAGCAAAACACCATGGTCTCGACTGGATGATTTACAGCCAATAACAATTAAATGTAAAGATTCAATATTTGATGTAGTCATTAAAATTTTTAATTTAATCTCTGGAAAAAATTTGAATATAATGTAATTAAATGCGAGAAAACCTGTATCTGTGAAATTCATTTAAAAGGTATTAAAAAAAAACAAAAACAAACACAAACCCAATTGATTAGGCTAAAACAAATAATTGGAATGATTAAACAGATTACTTAGAATGATTAAATAGAGTAATTTAAACGTTTACAACATTATTTCTATTTGGACTTGACAAGAATTAATTTCCGAGTTGTTAGTAAATTCATTTTGAATGAATTCACATTTCACGAGTAGGTCGTATAGAATCAGTTTGTTTATATAAGTGTTGTTCAAGATGGCATCCTTAAAATATCCCCTGGCGGCTAATTTCAGGTAATGCAGGCAGTGTTGACCGCATGTGTCAGACATCTGATGTTGCACTATTTTCGTGTTGTAAGTCTACTTTTCAGAGTGCGTAAACATGAACGGGTGGAATTGTACTTGAGGAAACATTCCAAAAGAATCAAAGGTGTATGCTTGTTTGCTGGAGGGTATAAAGGCTGGTTCCCATAGCTCCCGACAGGACCCCACTACTGGCAACTACGACTACTACTGCGATTGAGAAGCCCGATTTGATAAGCGTCGACGCAGTCGTACTCGATTATCTTCACCCTGTGCCAGTTCCCATAGGCGCGATTTGCAATCACGATCTAACACTTCGCATGCACGGATTGGAGCGATAGCCTCTTGTTGAGGGAGAATAAACATGGCGTTTAGTTTATCGAGTGTGTTTTCTTACGTTGTATACAGCTTTAAAAAAGCCGTATACCCCTTAAAAATTATCAAATAATAAAGACGGGAATAGTTATATATTCATCTGTGCTAATATATTTGACATTTCTCAACACACAAAGGCAAGAGCATGGGAAATCACACCGACGATGCGATGAATTCCCCCCTCCCCCTTTGCTGGAGCACGTTGTTAACGAGAGAGCTGGAACAGAGCTGACAAAGCCCCCGACTAGTTGGCTTTGGTGCTGATAAATTTAAAAATTCATTTATTTCACAAAAAAAAATTAAGCTTTTCAAATGTTTTATTTTATATATTATACCTTGTTGAGATAATTATAAAGGTCACCCAAAATGAATAATTATAAAAGTTCACAAGTTTAAAATTCAATATTCTACACGGCAAATAAAAAACAAAAAAACAAAAACAAAATAGATAACAATTTTTTATAAAATAAAATATTTAAAATAGAATCTTCTATGAAATCAAGAAAAGGATTCAAATTAAGAATATCTTCAAATTATATAACTAATTAATCCTTAAGATGTGTAATTAAAAATTTAATTTTCAAATTGCATCAATTTTTTTATCAAAATTATCAAAATTGAAAATCGTAGAATTACAGTCATAGAATAAATATTAATTTTTATACGCTGGTGTGTTCCTCTAGCTTACTATATCATTTAGAGTTATTATGAATTTATTTTTAATAAAAACATTTTGATGCAATTTAAATAAAGATTTTAGTTGCACATTTTAGATTCATTGTTTTATATTGCACTGTATATAGTTAGTTATTTAAAAAAGTCCTCTTTACAATAAAAGTTTTTTTTTTTAATTTCAATAATAACTTAACTTTCGTCCTAATACAAAAACCCTTGTGAGGTGGAATTTTTTTAAATAACTAAACATTTACACATTTTAATTATATATTTCGAAAATATTTGTTTTGGTTTCTGATCGAATCCAAATTTTCTAGACATTTTATAAATATTTTATTATTTTGTATAAAATATCAATTTTGTTATTTCTTAAAAATTAGAATATTGATTAGTAAAATAATGCGTTTAAAAACTTCAACTGATGCTATATTATACTAATATTTATAACCAATACTATCTCAATGTCTCTTTTTGATTAATTGAATTTTAAATTTGTAATTCTGAATAATGTCTGATCGATTATGGGTAAATAAACTTTGCTCATTTCGATAATTTTTTTTATGTATAAAAACAATTCTTTTATATAAATTATATGACTTCCTCAACATTCATTGATTATTAACATTTTGCGAGTTACGAAAATCACATTTTCATCGTCATGTAAGCATTCACAGATGGATTCTCTTCCCAGTTCCAAATAGATCGATCCAATACAGTGATCCACGTGACTGAAATCGCAGGATCGGACCTAGAAAAGTTTGTACGGTTCAAACTACTGCGACTGATGATTTGTTGTCGCGACTTCAGTCGGGCATTCGAATCGGAGCTAAAAATCGGAGGATAAGAAAATCGGTTTCCATAGGCTCGACTCAGTCAGGTGCGATAATCGCAGGATCGCACTTAAAATCGAAGCTATGGGAACCAGCCTTAAAGAAGGTCTCCCAGTGGGTACCGGGTTTACTGGAATCATCTGTATTAGTAAACAGGCTTGAGAAGCAGTATCAAATCAGCAGGGAAAACACCTCTTGCCAGATGACATGTGAATGGATCTGTCTCGAGAGCTCTCTATAATTGTTGCTTATCCGTCGCACTTAATTCGTGAAATCAAAGCTCACTGCTCTGTCTTTGATTTTCAAGAGGTTGTGGTACTTGAGAATATTCAATCAAATTCACGGAGTCAATAAAAGGATCAGGGAGCTGAACTTCAAGGCTTAGCGTGGCTATTGCATATAAGATTGTATCTATCTGTATAATTAACCTCACTCTGTAGTTGTTTCTTACGAAAATGTGATTTCACGATGGTTTTCCCTGCTTAAAACGAGAACAAATCACCATGGTCTGAATGAACAGCAATTACAATTTTGTCGATGACATTTTTACCTAAAGCTACGGTCGCAATTTGCAGCTGCAACCGCAATGGCTCCTCCCATTACCTAGCAATCTCCCTCGGAATATGGCGCTTCTGCAACCGCGCCAGTAAACAAAAAGTTTGTTTTTTCTCGCGTTGCTGCTGTAACGCCAACCAATCAAAACGCTGATAATGATTGAGTGCGGGGCTGTTAAATTGGCGAATTGGACTTTGGTGATTGAAGCACGCTTTATCGAGCTGAATTAAATTAAATTAAAGCATTTGTTATTCAAATTTCATAAAATATTGACGGAAAGATTTAAAATCGCAAGATTAAAAACTGGAAGATTGTAATATAATTGTTATGTTGCTATTCAAAATATAAGTGGATACAATCACAATGTTTCAAAATGTGACCGCTGAATGACGTTTGAAATGTGTTGCTGCTACAGTTGCAGTTGCAGGCACGGCTGAAAATTGCAAAGTGTGACCGTAGCTTAAGGGAAAGTAGTCTGATAAGTGAAAAGTCTGATAAATCACTTCTCGCCTGACATGCATTACTGGATTGATCCGTAGGAGTGGAGCAAATGTGTTTCCCAGAATTTGAGGTCGGATAATGTCTATATACAGGTAATAGTCATGTATACCTTGTGTAAGATCGATCGGGGTCAAGTGCTCACCGATAACGAGCTCCAAATCGGAAATTTTGTCCTGTAAACTTAATATGTAACACAGACTTCACTAAACCAATGTAACCACCCTCTGTGCATTTGAAATGAAAACATTTGTTAGGTGTGAGAATGATTTTGTAAAAAGTCTATTCTTTCAGTGAAATCAATTTAACGAGTGCGGCAACAATATCATAATATTCCACGGGAATTTTTAAGTTGCGATGTTCTGGGATGTCAGGTGGTCGAAAGTAATACAACTGAGGAAGCCGTCGTTTGGTCATTTAAAGGTATAGTCAAAGGAGTCTTCAATTTCTTATTCAGGAACCGATCAGGTATAAAGCTTATGTTGACAACTGGAGGGAATTCTATGAAGCATTCAGGGGCCCCTGTAAACTGTGTGAAATCATTAATCAACTTTGTCTTGATACCATGTGCCTTAAAACTATCTTTTAGAAAATCAACGGCTTATAGTTTGCTTGAAGGACTACACTTGTAAACAACCACACCCGAAAGGACCAGATCCGAAAAACCGCATCGGGCTACATAGTAGAACCAGAATTAGAAAAGACAAAGAAAATCAGAGACCCATCTTCCCAACTAGCCCTGGGGCTTCAATCCAGCGACAGGGTCCCAGAGGACGTCAGCGCATTCTAGTGCAGGCCCAGAACAAAAGAAAGTTGTGGCAGCACCTTTGATTTTTGGAGAAATCACCCCTCCACATTCCAGTTGTACAGTCATCAAAGGGAAATAATCCACACCTTTACTCTAAGGTTTACCGTTTCAATATTAATTTATTTTTAATACTTTAATATTACATTTAGAGTTAACATTATTAAGATTATTAAATTTAAATAATTATAATTAAAACAGCTATTAAAACAACACATTAGCATGAAATGTAATATTAAGTATTAAAGTCGTGTGGATTATTTCCTTTGGTTGGCTGTACCTAGTCTAGGAATTCTATTACTAACGGAAATTACATTTTGAATGTCTGCATAGTAAATAAACAAAGTATCAGACATATCTGGCAAATAGGTTATGAATAAATGGAAAAAATAGGAATAATGTAGAATTTTGCTGTCAAGGATATATAATGCACCCCTTCCAGAAGTGGTACAGACAACTGCAGTAGGTAACAACATATGCAAATCAGTTCATAGTATGCCTAAAAGGCAAATCACAGTTTTGTTTTTTTTGCAAACGAAATTGCCACGAAATCATGTGATACACACTTAAATCCAACAGAGGTGAGAAACGTTTACTTTCTGAAAGGACAAGGGAAATCATAAAGATATATTGCAGCAAAAGTGGACCATTGTTGGTGCCATTCAGAATATCTTCAAGAAAGATGACCATTATGTGAAAAACAAAAGGAGTGGACGAAAACCAAAACTAACAGAAAGGGCCAAGAGGAAAGTTTTTTATCTAGCAAGCAGAAAACGAATGTTGAAAAGGTTAATTGCGAGTGACATAGGTTCTGAGGTTTCACTTGTTAGTGTGGCAAATATGTTGGAAAACAAAAATATTGCATGCATCAAACTCCAAGCAAACCAAAGCTAACTGCGAAACATAAACAAGCGAGGCTGGAATGGGCCAAACCATATGCGAGACTGGAAGGATAATGGAGCTGTGTAACTTTTTCCGATGAGAAAAAACTCAATTTAGATGGGCCGGATGGTATAATAAGGGATATTGGCACGATTTAAGAACGGAAGCTAAAGAACAATTTAGTAGGCAAATGAGTGGTGGTGGTGTTATGGTTTGGGCTGCATTCGGCACGGGTGGTAAGACAGATCCAGGCCCGTAGTCGGGGGGGGGGCGGGGTCGAGGGGGTCGACGACCAACCCATTATGGAAAGGTCCAACTTAGTGGAATTTTTGAAAAAAGGTCCGACTCAGTGGAATTTTTGAAAAAAGTCCGGAATTTTTGAAAATCGACCCCCTAAGATCAAGTCCTGGCTACGGCCTTGAGATCTTGTTACAGTGAAAGGGAGGGTGGACTCTAAAGGGTTTGTTTGTGGGTTTGTGTGTTTGTTTTTGTTTTTTATACAAATCTACAGTTTTATTCCGATCTTGATAAAATTTCGCATACATGACCTTCAAAGCATGAGGAAGGTCACTGTCTATCTCAGATTTCGAAAAAATAATAATTATTGATAAAAAATCGATATTCATGGTTATGGCAGGGCATATTAATGAAAAATATCTCATGACCACCAATGCAAGGCAAAGTTTGAACAACAATTGGTATCAACAATGGTACCAGCATGCAATTCACAAACACACTGCATGGACCAACAATATATATCTCATGACCAACAATGAAAGGCAAAGTTTGTGCAACAATAGGCCCATCGTGTACGCATCAACAATGGTATCAACGCGCAATTCACCAATAACAATGAGCACAGAATGATGATGTAATGTTAACCCAGTATGTCCCATGAGCACATATATGCTACGTCACAGTTTTTATTTTATTTATTTTTTATTTATTTTATTTATTTATTTATTTATTTATTCAAATGTAAGAAACATATAAATATATAACAAGATGAATTTCCCATGAGCACATAGTGCTCGTATATTCGGAAAAGCATCAAAAGAAAAGAAAAAAAGAAATCAGTATATACGGTAACAACAATTTAAACTGATTCACATATGAATACCAATAAATACTAATTGTTTTTGACAGTCATAATCCAATTTTTAAGTTTATATCTAGATTTTCGTCCATCAGTACATAATTTTATTTCATTTGGTAGATCATTAAACAATTTTTTATAATTATAATCTATTTGATGGAAAACGAAAGAATGCTTTGGAATTTCAATTGGAATCGTCAGATTTTTAGAATTTCTTAAATTATAATTAAAATGTTTGAAAATTGGCTGTTTCATGTTTACATAATTACATGTATATTTTGCCAAATTAAAAAGATAAAATTGATGAAAATTCATTATTTGATTTTTACGAAAATCATTATTGTTAAAAATACAACGAGTCAGCATATTAAAAAGATTTATAATTGGTTTTAAATGAGTCACATAAGTTCCACCCCAAACTGGGATGAGATATTGTAATGTACTTAAAAAGAAAACGTTATATATTACAATCAGATTTTTAAAAGTTAAGACAGTTTTTAATGATCGAATTATAAAAGTTATAGATCTTAATCTAATAAATAAGCTTCTTATATGGGAATGCCATGATAAACGATAATCAATTGTAATACCCAAATATTTTGTGTGTTCGACATAAGTTAAGAGAGGACAATGACTACATTCAAGATTATTACATTTCAAATCATGATATTTAAGAAACAAATTCGTATTACAATCAGCGTGCAATTTAAAACGCATATATACAGATTTTTTTACATTTAAGGACATATTATTATTTGATAACCAGAAGTTTAATAATTTAAGGTCTGATTGGGCTTCTTTAAAATTTTGATAATCACTTTTTATATAGGTTAAAACTAAATCATCAGCATAAGCTTGGATAGAACCAAACCAATTTAAATGAAAAATATCATTTATATAAATTAAGAAAAGAATGGGGCCTAAAATAGTTCCTTGAGGAACTCCTCTTTTTAAATTTTCGAATTTACTTAATTTTTCCTTAATCCTAACAGCTTGTTTTCTATTGGCTAAATAAGAGCTAAACCATTGGTTTGCTAGTCCTCTTATACCATATCTTTCCAATTTTTGTAATAAGTTTTTTGAGCCAAAGAAGCTATTTTTTTTACTATATCTCTCAATGTTGCAGATCTGCAACACTTTTTTGATCACTAGTAATTGTCTCAGCCACTAGATGCCAGCACTTATTTTTAAAAAAATTCCCGCCGAGAACCATGCAGGATCCCAGCTCGTCAGGCCAAAGTGGCTCCGGTAAAATGACCTTTACCTATAACATTTTGTATTCAAAAAGTATTATTTTGCTTTATATTTACTTAAAACAGTCTAAACTAAAATAATCACATGGTTTGACTGACGAACGTAAAAAATTATGCCCGTTTCAGTAGTCTAAAGTCACATGTTGCATATTTGCAACATTGGTTCATTTGTATACTTTTGATGTTCAGTTTCAATTTTCTTTGAAATAAGGCATAAAAAAATTACTGTGTGATTATAAAAATAATTAAATATAAAAACTTAAACAAGACAATATTGTTTAGGTTATTTTATAAATAAATAACTATATAAATAAATAGATAAAGTGCATGCAAAAGTCCTTAAAAATAATTTCAACAAAGTAAAAAAGTAATTATAAAATAGGCTACATATAATCCTCACTGGAATGTATGTTATTTTCAGCCACTTGTCGCCCTAAGAGGAGTAAACCACTAACAGCTGAAGACATTTTTGACCTAATTCAAAGATCTGATAGTGAACTTAGTGACATTGACCGAGTGACAATGTCCACTTTTATTTCAATGATAGACCGAGCCATTAATCTTCCCTTAAGTGCCACGGTGTTTAAAAAAGAAATTTCCATGATAAAGAAAATTGCCTCTAAGAATGGATACAGCCCCAATACTATCACAGACCTTCTTAGAAAAAGGAAATTTAACAAATTTATTACAGACATCACTACCCTTCGAAAATCGAAAGAAAATAGAATGGCCATCTCCTTACCCTACAACAAACAACTGATTAGAGGTCTCAATTCAGTTTTTAAACCACATAATTTTTCCCTTTGTTTTAGGAACCCAAACCAAGCAAGATTTTTACTAGGCAACCCGAAGGACAAGGTTCCCCAGCACCAGAAATCTGATATCTATGAAATAAAATGCCCCCAATGTCCGAAGATTTACAAAGGCCAGACGTCTCGCAGCATTTTAACCCGTTTCAAGGATCATCTGCGCCACACAAAATATGGTAGAAGCAACCTCTCCGCCGTCGCCAAACATTCCCTAAACACAGGACACGAAGTCTCCATAAACAATTTGAAGCTTATAAAATCAATAAACAAAAAAAGACTGCTGGACGCTTTCGAGAGTATGGCCATTCAATCAACTGACAGCAATCTCTTACTTAATTCTGATGGGGGCCCAATCAGCGACTCCCAATTAATTCAATGGTGGGTCAGCTTAACCAATCATTGATTCTCTCTTGCTCTGTTTGACCTGTTTCTATGATTGGCTTATTTTCGCTATAAATACTCGTCCCCCCTTTACTTCAATCAGTATCATCGGATTTTCCCAGATACTCCCTGAATCTGCTGAATGATGAGAGCTTCGCCCTCGAAAAGCGCTTCTAGGTCGTATTTTTCCAAATTTATTTCTGTTGTGGTCAAAGAGTGTTTTTTCTTTTTTCTTAAAATTAGTGATACTGATGATGATATAAGAGAATATCAGCTGCACAAACTCTGTACAATTGATAATGAAGAATCATCTGAAGATGGTGAGCCCAATGATGTACCTGATGTGCCAGTATTGCAAGCTCAAGAACAAGCTTCTCAAACAGGACCGACTGCTGATGAGCTGAAGAAAGATTGTAAGAACTCATTATGGAAAGACGTGGAGTTTGATACCCAATTGCCCGATTTCAGGGATGATTTTCCGGAACCCCTAGATAATGATCTAAGTGCTTATGAGTATGTTCGTATGTTCATAACAGAAGAAATGATTGAAGAGATTGCCACTCAAACCAACATTTACAGCATTCGAAAAGAAGGAGAATGCATGGACACTAATTCATCTGAAATAGAAATATTACTTGGCCTTTTTTTTGAAAATGGGACTTGTGAGCATGAAGAGAAACACAGCTTATTGGGAAACCAGCACCCGTTATGCACCAATTGCTGATAACATGTCACGAAACAGATGGCAAAAACTCGTAAGTCACCTTCATTTTGTTAACAATCTGGAAGCATCAGATGAAGATAAATCAGACAAAGCATGGAAGATCCGGCCATGGCTAAAGTCATTGGTTACTCAATTCTTAAAAATTCCAGAAGAAAAAAAGATGTCTGTAGATGAGATAATGGTGTCATTCCGAGGCAGATCACTCCTAAGGCAAGATCTTCCAAAAAAGCCGCACAAGTGGGTTTTGAAGCTATGGGGACGAGCAAGGACTTCAGGATTTCTGTACGACTTCGACATTCACCAGGGTAAAAACCAAAAAAATGATCAATACTGTGCCTTAGGATTGGGACCAGGGGTTGTACTCCAGTTATCTGAAACAATGTCTACTAATGGTCCATCACACATTACAGCAGATAATTATTTTACAACTTTACCACTAATTGTGAAGCTGATGGAAAAGGGAATTTACTACACTGGTACTGCACAAGCTAACAGGGTCAACAAGTGTAAGCTCCCCAGTGAAGCAGTACTGAAGAAAAAAGGAAGAGGTGCCTCATCTCAAATGGTTACAACCATCCAAAACACAGATATTGCAGCAGTTAGATGGTATGATAATCGATGCTGCACAGTATTGTCATCTTGTGTAGGAGTGTGTCCAATGAAAAAAGTTACCAGATGGGATCGGTCAGAGAAATAAAGAATTGAAGTCGACTGCCTATCCATTATTTCGTTTTACAACAGCACAATGGGAGGGATTGATCTTTTGGATTATCTAACCTCACTCTACTTGTATCACCAACTGTCTGTCTGTCCGTCTGTCCATCTGTAACTCAAACTCCTCCGAGGCTATGAAAGATTTTCAAAATCTGTTTTCGTCAGTAGATGAATATGGTGCATGGCACGCACCAGTTACTAATATTATCTAAATCGGTTCAATGGCACGTGCACAAATAGTACCTCTATTTTCCCGCCTAGTAATTTTCAATGGGAAGATATATTGAGTAATATATCAAACAAATCGTAATGACGAGATGGATGCGTTATTCATTATTATTTTCGTCAGTCGATGAACATGGTACATGGCACAAAACATTCACAAATATTATCTAAATCTGTTCAATAGCACGTGCACAAATGGTATCTTTCCGACCCCACCTAGCAATTTTCAATGGAGAAATATATTAAGTAATATATCAAACAAATCGTACTGACGAGATAGAAGCGGATATAAATTACTATTTTCGCCAATTAATAAATAAGGTTCCGGGAATGAACCATTTTGAAAATGGTTATAATCGAAACAATGACAAGTGCTCTAATAGTACCATTATGACACCCTCAAAAATTTTCAGTGCTAAAATGTGGCATGTAATATATCAAACGACTTGGACTGATGCGTCAAGAATGAATATAATGTAAAATTAATGATAGTCCAAATTGGTTCCAAGGAACCCGGTTTAATGGAACCATTATGGTTCATTGGAACTTTCAATTCTAAAATATAGCATGTAATATATCAAACGACTTGGAATGATGTATCATGAATGAATATAACGTAAAATTAATGATAGTCCAAATTGGTTTCAAAGAACCTGGTTTAGTGGAACCATTACGGTTCATCGGAACTTTCGATGCTAAAATATATCATATAATGTATCAAAACCAAACCATTGATGCTAAAATATAATGTATCAAAAGACTTGGAACGAGGTGTCATGAAGGAATATAACGTAAAATTAATGATAGTTCAAATTGGTTTAAAGGAACCTGGTTTAGTGGAACCATTATGGTTCATTGGAACGTTCAATGCTAAGATATGGCATGTAATAAATCAAACAACTTGGAATGATGTGTCATGAATAAATATAACGTAATATTTATGATAGTGTTGAAATTATCTCAAAGGTACGTGGTTTAATGGTATTATTATGGTCCATTAGAAACTTCCAATTTTAACATAGGGCGGTTTAAAAATATAGTTCCGCGAATGGTTTGGTTTAACCTTTTGGTACTTGGTTATGTCATTACTTAATAAAGTACCGAAAGGTGCTTTATGCTATCAGTGTGGGGAAACGTGTCTATCTGTCCATCTGTCTGTCTGTCTGTAACTCAAACCCCTCCGAGG
This sequence comes from Rhysida immarginata, assembly GCA_023313115.1. Classification (NCBI taxonomy): domain Eukaryota; kingdom Metazoa; phylum Arthropoda; class Chilopoda; order Scolopendromorpha; family Scolopendridae; genus Rhysida; species Rhysida immarginata. The sequence continues at coordinate 145,654 of JAHWFO010075487.1, read as the reverse complement.
CTATGAAAGATTTTCAAAATCTGTTTTCGTCAGTCGATGAATATGGTTCATGGCACGAAACAGTTACCAATGTTATCTAATTCGGTTCATTGGCACGTGCTCTAATGGTACCCTTATGACACCCTCAAAAATTTTCTATCATAAGATATGTCATGTAAAATATCAAAAGACTTGGAAAGATGTGTCATGAATGAATATAACGTAAAATTAACGATAGTCCAAATTGGTTTTAAAGACACCTGTTTTAGTGGAGCCATTATGGTTTAGTGGTACCATTATCGGTCATCAGAAATTTCATTGTCGAAATATGACATGTAATATATCAAACGACTTGTAATGAAGTGTCATGAATGAATATAACGTAAAATTACTGATAGTCAAAATTGGTTTCAAGGAACCTGGTTTTGTGGAACCATGATGTTTCATTGGAACTTTCAATGCTAAAATATGGCATGTAATATATTAAACAACTTGGAATGATATGTCATGAATGAATATAACGTAAAATTAATGGTAATCCAAATTGGTTCAAAGGTACGTCGTTAATGGATCATTATGGTCCATTAGAAACTTACAATATATTGTATAAAATGAAAAATATGTATAATTCTCAATGAATTAATGATTTCCTCTTAATTCCGCAAAAAAAAAGAATACGGTATAACCCAATAAAAACAAGTTAACATAAAAGATAATAATAAACATATTTATTCAAAAAATTCTTAAAAAACTCCCCACCCCTCTTAAAAATGTAAAACTCCAATTTAAATCCTTCAAAGAAATAAAAATCTCACATATAAAAATTATGTACAATATAAAAAAACCATAATTATACAAATTGAGGTATTCTTACATTTGATTCGCTGAGACAAAATTGATAAATTACAACGTGTAAAAAAATTTTGGAGCATAAAAACAAGGCGGAGGTGTGTAACTGCTTGAAGAATTTTTCTAATAAATATATATTGAAAATGATGAAGGCTAACTCCAGTAAAATTTTGAAGACACAATTTTGAAGATACAAATTTTGTAGTAATTTTGAAGAATATGAAGTAAATGACAAATCTAAAAATTGTCCAAATTTTAACATTTATGCCAATAAAAAGTCCAAAAGAGACAATGTTCATGGTTGATATATAACACTAAACATTTTCGAATGGAACCAGCCTTTCATCTTCATGAGCACTTACAATGGAGAATGATACAAACTGTAAGGGTCTGTTTACTTCACCTTAATTACCAATATCCATTAAGATTAAAAACGACTGTGCCACCTGATTATTATCGGGAAAAATGTTAATTAATTTATTACCAATTTATATTAAAACCCAATACTGAATCTTACATAGTATTTCTTCCACCACAGATCTGCGCCTAGAAAGGACGAGCCAAGAAAGAAAGACTCAATTTTAACGTTATCAATAACAATGAGATTTATTCATTTTAAAATAAGAATGAAAATTAAATGAAGATTAAAATATGAGTTTGCACTACTAGCTTCACTAACCTAATCAGGTTCTTGTAAATATGAGTCTGAACCATATTTAATTAATAAAATGTTACCAATAAGAATTTGGTAGATGGAACAGGAGACAGGCATACAAGTTATTCCCTTCTCTCATGTGCCTGTAAAATCTCCTGACGCATCACCGATTTCTGTGGTTTTGGTCTCCTGAAACGACGGCTCGGAAGTCGCCGACCAAGAACTGGTGATGGGCTATGGAAAGTGTGTCAGCAGGTGTGGAACGAACTTCCCATGGAGTCCCTCAATCTTCAGCCTACTTCAGTGGAAATTACGGTGCTGGGCGATAGTCCTCTCACATCGAACACAACCGATGGTAGTGCCATGGTATTACACCATCGTAACAGAACTGCAAAGTCGTCTCATTTTATCTGAATCAACCCTCTGTAAAAGAAAAGTTAAATTTAGAACTAAACGAATTTTGATGTTCCCTTCATGACGGTCGCCCGTGAGCCAGATACAGGGAGCAAAACGGTTGCAACCAAGTGGATGACAAAGATCCAACCCGCTGCTTATGTCTCGGTACGCCCCGCGATTCATTCTCCTTTCCAAGCTGGCTTGCTTTCTATAAACATTCATAACTTACAAAGACTTCTAGCTGCCTCAAAGGAGGTGCTAAATCCAATGAATCATCTCACCGGAACCTATCAGAGACGTTCAGAGGAAGGGGCACGAATGCTAAAAGTATTCCAAGCCCAGGCAATAAACAAACTTAAAAAGAGAAGGAAACCTTCCTTCAGAAAAAAAGAGATTCTAAACTTCCAACAAAATTATTTATCCAGTCTTTGAGATTTCATAAAAGAGGAATAAATTCTCCTTTATAACTGGTCTTTAGTTCAAAAATGCTCAAATAAACAAATTAATAGTTGTAAATAGCAGAAATAAGAGTAAATTAATATTCAGGACTCCGCTCTCATTTGAATAATCATGATTATAAAACTTGGACGCTATATCACCCCCTTTTCCTAGAAAATGGATTTCCTTTGTAACCATTTTCTCACTTCCTTGCTGTCTTTTGCGTGCTTCTTCTTCAGATTGATTGTCACAAGAGTGGTAAGATCTTTTCCGGACCGTGACACATTCTATCTACTACATATAATGATTAATATGTGACTCGTAAAGTAATTATCATACAAAAGTACATAATCTTCCCGTATAAAATGCATAAGAATAATTATATAGTGCATGTAAGTAAATAATATTTTAAACTAAACAGGTGGTGGCCTTACAGTATAACAGAGGGACATCAGGAGTTC
>JAHWFO010075487.1:113275-132876 GCA_023313115.1 Rhysida immarginata | reverse complement strand
ACCTGTTTAATCAATAGGAACAGTATTATGATCCACCCTTCTACCGAAATAATATTTTAGGAATATTCATGATAATTATGGATAATATAATTATTACTTAAAGGTTGAATTCATAGTGAGTATATTAAAGATAGATTACAAAATTATAGCTAAAGAGAATATTGCAACTAACAAGACTTTCAAAGTATAAAATAAAATTTCTTATTAACATATTTCAGGTATGATTAGAAGATAGCAATTATAAAAAAAAAATCAATTTTTGTGTCACTTTCAGTTGTAGCTGATTAATAGGGGTTTCTCTGAAGGTCATTCTGTATTTAGATACAGATGACAATATTCAGAGTTCAAGAAATTTCAATAGTTGGGATTGTTCAGAGTTCACTGTTCAAAGTATCTTGATCATATGCACAGTTCTTTGTCACTTTCAGCGAAAGTTCAACAAAATAATGTCCTTAGAATTGTAATATAGACACTTTAGAACTAGCAACTTGGTCAATAAAAAATTTGAAACCTTTATTGATACTGACCTTTTGTTGCCTACATTAGGACTTAGTAGATTTTTTTTATATTTATTGTAGTAATGAATAGGAAAATTATTTTCAAATGCACATTTCACAAATTTATACCACTGTTTTACCATCAGGTCCATCCATTTTAAACACCCAATCAATCTGATGAGTTCATTGGTCATCAATCAGTCGCACACACTATTTAATGAACTATCACTGTTTCCACTGAAACCTTTTCACTATTACATTCTTACCGAGTCGGGAGAAAGAAAAGAAAAGGGCCAGTTCCATCCTTGTGAGTCTTTCCAACCGTGATGTTCTGCTCTAACCAATACCAAACAATTTGGCTGAGAGCAGAGCTAATGTAAAATCCATCTGGTGGGTGGCAATTGTTGTAGAATCGTTGTAACAGATGGCGGGTGTTAAGAGGCCTGGAGATCCATTCATCCTTGTAGTTGGGTCGTCTTACTGTGAATGTGCTTGGAAATGTGGGCTCATCTGCTTCAGGTAAGCTGTAAAAGTATAATCTCTTCCCCAAAATTTTTATTTGGCCAAGCGTTCTACCAAAGATATATGTGAAACTTATAATATTAACTAAACTACTTATGAAATGTGTTGTATTCAACTGTGTCACAAGGAAATCCTAATTCAAATCAAGCACAATGTCCTGTGTAATTATGTAGATTTTTATTAAAACATTAAAGTTTCTCTAAAGAAAAGAATCTAATTTTCAGTAGGGTCAAATAACACGCGTGCCGGCTTAAGCATGGGGCTAATACTACCTCCGACAGAAGTGACATGAGTTCCAGTGGGTGACTCCAGTTCTAAGTTTCCCTGGGGTCTGAAACAACAAATTTTCCCTTGCAGAGTAAATGAGATCTTAGTATGGGACAGTGATTACCTCTACAACACATAATGCCTACAATCAGAATAACAATGAGAAATATAAAAAGGCAGGCGACTATCCCAGCTACACTCCAAGATGACATTAGACTGGGTTGGATAATATCGGTGTCAATAACAGCTTCCAAGTCATGTGCTCTTTGTTTTATCTGTTGGAGTGATATTCCTGCCTTCTCCAAGTTTTGGTCATCATTTTTCTCAAGTAATTCTAGAAGTGATTGATCTTTAGCAAGAACCTCAATATCACTATTATTAACAAAAGTGGAAATGGCAGGAACAACCATCAAATCTACATGGGCTGGACTAACTTTCGTTCACCCACGAAATAATTGAGGTAAAAAGAAACCTTTCCCTATGCCGATGCAAGATTGTTCCAGCTGGAATTCAACAGTACCTTCAAGTTTAACAATGCTTGTACATCCAGGATCTGTCCTAACCTCTGCACGACATCTAACTGTGATACTAGTATGTTGTGGAACACTATAGATCCAGTGGCCTAAATTACCATTCCTAAAGAATACGGGAGATGGGTTATTTACTACCTGTTTTTTCACAAAGATTATGGACGCTAATTTCTTCACCCATAATAAGGGAATACACACAATTTTGGAATGGTACTGTGTATATGGCGGATGGAGGCGAACAAATACGATGCGGAGATTCTATTACGCACGTGCCCCAGTCAGCCTGGCTAAACATGATGAATGATTGACAGTTTCACGAGATGGCAAAGTATGGAAATGATGAGGGAAAATATGCAAATACCTTTAAAAATAGAATTTCTGCTGGTGTACTCAAAATTCGAAAGAGGTCAAAATATCTTTGCGATACAACCAAAGGAATTTGAATGAACAGCCTGAGTTTTCCGACCATTGCTACAGCAATGACGGAGGCCCATCTGTAAAAACTGTGCAAGGTTTCCCAAGATGGTGCAACAATGAACGCAATATTCTCTGGAAATTGTTTGTCTATTTCCTTTAAAAGTGCTAGTAACTTGCGTTCGGGGAGGAGATGTCTAGTGACCTTATCCTGAATTAACATGTCAACTGATTCCCTCAAATTTAAAACGTTATATCTAAATTCAGCTATGACGCTATCCATGTATCGGACTTGAGTAGCAGCCGCATTTTCATGAGTAGTAAAATTTCGCAAAACTGCAAGTTAATCAGCTAGTAATTTTTCTAACCTTCTAGTAAAAAGAGTTTCTTGAATGGTTTGATTTAAAAGTGTAGCTTGCTGATCTATCAAATGTATAATATCCTTGGTAACTGTTCCCAATTGATTTATTATGTTATTTAGAGAGGTAAGATCGCTAATTGTAGCCACTCTGAAAAGTGCTCGAAATAAATCTCCACCCAAATCAATGAGTCTGCGCTTGCTTCGCAGTATTGTAAGTAAAGCAACTAATCCCTGTACATCTTTGTTTGTTTGTATTGCTGCAGCTTCCAGGCATGCCATTTCCTGATGTATTTTTTCACTGTAGCCAAAAGGCCTAGCGTATTTGCCCATTCTAACTTCCTTTAAATTTGATTTCCATCATCAATGAATCGCTCCATGGGAACATCCATGATCAGCGTCCATTGAGTGGCAGACAATACTGTTGTGCTTCGAATAAAATGTGATCATAAACCATGAAAAACGTTTTGAAATCGTAAATAAAACAAAACTTTTTAATTCATCTGCTTACAACGATTCATCCATTACAAGAAAATTTGTAATAATAATAAACTCAACAACCCACTAAGCAACAATAATGCTACTCACGATCTAACAGTCATAAAACATTTTCTTCACAACAATCATTTATCTTATTTATGAATAAATATATGAATACTATAAATTATTACACTAACAAATACGAATTTGCTTTCCCAGATAAACCCCAAACCCTTATCAAGTGGTAGATTGCCAAAACAAAGGGAATGGAATAGAAAGATTGTGAAAACTTTGGCCATTTTGGGTTATGAGTTGTAAAGGGTGTTGTCTTCCCAGGTCGGTTCGCCAACTAGAAAAGAAGCGCAAACAAAGCCTCAATACAACGCATAATCACTGTACCCATAAGGCAACATAATAAAATAATAATGGAAATGAAATTTGTTATCCTCATAATGTTATGCGGGCTCAGATTCATGTAAGATCATTGATAACCATGCAACAATAATAGATAACGGACTGTGCATATAAGCGTATTAATAATATTCTTTACAATTCATAAACAAGTCACACAAGTACCATGATGCATGCTGCAAAATATAGAACGCTTTTTTGGTTCAGCATTAAAGAAGAGAAAAAAATACTCCAGAATAAATACCGATCGCAAGCTTGTGTAAAAGGACAAACTGGACAAACACAAACTTGTGTTTAACGTCTTTATAAAATGTGTATATAAATAAAATAAAAGTTATTCTCTCCCAATTGTCTATACATGATTCAATAACTTACAATGTGGGACAAAGATGTCTGAGCAAATGCTGTTATCAATAGTGTGACTTTAACACTGAGGTATTAGACAATTGAGCTAGAAACAAGGGCTGTTGTGGTCTTAATAAAATGAAAGAAAAGGGTGACCTGGTAGTTCTACCCTATAATGAAAAGAAAGAAATACCTAAGCACACCTGGACTTTATACAAACAAGTAATTATAGCATAGCTGAGCAATAATCAACCAAGAAAGGCATTGGAATTTTAAGTCATAATCTTTTATGTATAAAACGACTCAATTGGTTTCAAATGAAAAATAATTGGGGAGAGAGAGGGGGAGAGTGAGCAGTTTCAGTCTTTAGGGCAACACAATGCAAAAGAAAAAAATGAATCGCATTCTATATCATCTACGATAAAGAATGGATCAGAAGAATGAGTCTTCTCGTCTCAGAGCTGGAGGCAGTTAAGCTCTGCTATTCATACAGAGAACGAGGAAGAAAGCGAGACAAAGGCTGTTTTTTTTTTAAATTCCTCTCTGGAAAAAAGGTGTGTTCCAGTGTGGGGGATCGTTTCTAACTCTGTTTACGATGTCAGGAGAGCTAACAAGGGCGAATGTCTCGGATCACCACCAGAGGTCGCTTCCAAGCCAGGACTTTACGTAGGACTTTACGCACCGTGCTGCTCGGCATATCCATCAGTGGGTCAATTCCCTGTCCACTGCTGATTCCAGCATCACTGTTCGTCTGTTCTTGTAATGCTGTAGCCACATCTTCCACTGCCGCAGCCGAAACTGGTTTCCTTCCTCTACCTCGTTTCACGTCAAATGAACCAGTCTCTTCGAATTTAGCAATCATTTTTTGCAGACCATTTGTGGTTATTGGAGCCGATTTTATGGATTTCAATGTCCGAAACTTCCTAAGAGCTGTTAGTGCACACTCATCGTTCTTATAAAAAAAAGCTTCAAGAGCAGAGCGCGATCCTTCATAGTCAGAGTCATGATGAAGCATTCAAACAAAGAGCATTTTTATGACAGCTATGTCTGCGGTGCGCATGTCACGTATTAGTAATTTGCATATCTCCAGACAATGTGAACCCTGCCAGCGCCATCTATCGGCAGATTTTGGAACTATTTTTTTCCTTCGCCAAACAAAATTCCATTGCCTCACGACTGTTCTGCTAAAATATCAGGTCATTCTGACGAGTAGTTTTCAAATTATTCATTTTTGAAATTGTAACTTTAATTATAATCACCCTGTAGATTTGCGGAGTTCCCGGATTCTGGAAAGTCAGGGAAATGAAAAGTGGTCATGGAAAAAAGGCTATTTTCATGCATTGGGCGATTTTGGGCTACTAAAGTTCCCCAATTGGGCGACCGAATAGTGCTTGAACCTGGCAACCCTGGATTGTAAGTATATTGTAAAAGTTAAGTTGTACCTTATTGCACTAGGACTTAAATATTAAAGATATATTTTTATTAGTTATTCAATTTTATACATTAACGCCTACGTCAGCATATTGATCGTCTGACGTCACAGTCGATCAAATCGCTATGGCTCGTAAATATTAGTATCACGGTCTATAGATATTCATGGTCATCGAGCTTCGGCAATTATCCATTGTTTCGAGAAGCTAAGGAAAACAGATCGCGCCAGGTGCCGCACAGATCGCACTAAGGCCGACCGCAACCTGCGATAGAGATTTCATTGAAGCTGAATATGAAAGTAAAGTTACTATCTGCCGATAGGGCGGTGCTGCAAGCGCAGTTGGGACGATGGTACATGCAGTGCCACTTTCAATAGAGTTCCCGGTAGGGCGGGAACTAGAAACTTTAGCTTCATTTTAACAACGAGATAACAAAGCCTGAAAACGAAAAAGTCACTTGAACAACTGGGTGCTAGCAATAATCCAACCTTAATTGTCTCCAACTTGGACATTAAAAAACGCAGCCCGGGACAAACACAAACATCCATGTCCACGGCGGGATTCGAATCCATGGCCAGGTGGACTCGAGAACTAGAAAACCTATGCCCTAGCCCTCTCGGCCACCTGGCCGGCCAGTGAAGGTTAGATTGTTGCTAGCACCCAGTTGGTCAAGTGACTTTTTCGCTTCCAGGCCTTGTTATCCGGTTGGCTTCGTACAGCTCTTTGGAATGCTTACAAGATTTTTCCCGGCAATGCTTTGCAACAGTGATTTAAAGTTATGTGTATGGAAACTTTGATTAAGAAGGAATAAATGGCTGTAACATAGGCGCAGAAGTGTAAAACAAATAGATGTGCGAGCATTTCATTTCTCATTTCGTGCGTGTTCAAAAGACACGTGTGAACGCATCAATCATATACAAAAATTGACTTGCAGTTTTAGCATTGCCAGAAAAAAATTTTCTGATATATTAAACAATATTCTAACTTTTTTTCATGTGTTCATTTTTACTGTATGTTCACAGTCAGATATTACAAAATTTCACCAAAAGGAGCCCAAGAAATGCTGGGTTTAACAGCTAGTTATTATAACGTGCTTTTGTAGTTCCGTTATATGGAAAAATTTTTTTCCTCATTTTACCTTCCCTCCCATTTGAGAACGGTGTTTCGGGGACCTCCTGTTCTTAAAACCTTTTATTCTTTGCCTGACCTAGTTAGTTTATGAACTGATTTTTTTGACAGAGCCTTACGATTTAAAAAATCACTTGATTGATTATTCCTTTCTATTCGGTGCTTTAGAGCCACCGTCATTTTGAATATGCCTAATTCTTTCTTTTCTCGTCATAGCTCGTTTCGGTTCTATTGCCGCCAGTAAGCCAACCTACGTGATCAGCTCTCTAAGTCTCCGAGGAGGTTACGGTGGCCCCCTCCTCGTTAAAAATAATTTAAAAGGGACCACATGACGTTCTCCATAACGTTAAGTTTTTAAATAGAAATTATGGGTATCATGGTCTTCCTCGTTGATCTTTGTTTTTTTTTCCTCTCCAGGACTTTCATTAGTCCTGATCCAACCTGGCCAGGTTACATTATTCGATATTTTATGAACAAAAAGAAAACAAAAAATAGGAATTCTCATGCATAAGCCCATAAAGATTAGTTCCATATATTCGGAACTGTTGAAGCAACTGAGGCTTTAGAAGCAAATTTCCCGTAGTCGCTATTTGGTAGGCTTATCTTATACTGGAGAGTTTTTGACCTTTATCTCTGTGATTTTTATTCAATATAAAAAAAAAAATTGAAAAAAGAAAAAGAGAAGGTAAATATAATATCTATAAATCTTAGTCAACCAATTTAGGTTATCCTAATTTTTTTTTTCTTCTCCTTATAAGCTGTAAAACGAATTTTGAATGATTCTTTCTCTGATGGATTTTAAGAAATTTATTTTTTCGTCTATTCCATTGTTGCAAATATTAATTACAAATTTTTCTTGCTTCTAGAAAATATCGTGTTTTTATTGTTCAATCGTTTACGTGACTTTTTACTTTTTATTCATATTGTTGTAAATTTATTTCCGACTTGTATTTTTTCTTTTCGAGTGTCCGTGCCTTCGGTCCATGTCCGCGTGTCTTTTTGTCTGTTGGCATGCGCTTGCTTCACGCTTTCACGTGCCTTGAAGTTTTTTCTTGGTGGATGATTGGGTTTCAATCTAGCAGAAGCATCTCGGCCTCCGTCGAGGCAAAATCAACCGGCAGATGCAGCTCAACCTCAGGCAAGAAAGAAAAAAACCACCCGAGCTTTCGTGATGGCAGAAATACCTCAGCTTTATTGGATGATGATTCCACTTAGCCTCCGTTGAGGTTCTTGGTGCCTGGAAGCTACCCTCAAACGACGATGATTCAAGTCCAACGCTCACCTGACTCAGTCTTTCATTACGTCCACAATGCGGTCTAGGTTTCAACCCGGTGGTTGTCACGGGGACGTAGCTCCGAATTCGATGCTTCCCTCACCTTGGGTAAGTTGGGCCGTCTTGAGAATATTCATCGGAGAATATTTGTACATTGTTATTTATAATTGATTGTAACAATTCTGATTGTAACAATTTGAAATGATCAACTAATGATGTAAACAATCAACTGATGAAATAATCCCTCTCAACAATGTATTTAAACTTATATTCTTATCTTTTACTGAGAGAAGATTTTCAGTTATAACTTTCAAAAAGATTTTTATACCTGATGAAGGTCTTTGAAAATAAAATGACCGAAAGTTCTCGTATTGTTTATTCCCTTTGTGATGTTTTTTTACTATTCTTAACGGATTATATATTTTTTTTTTTTTTAAATTAAAATTTTATTGACTTAAATTAAAATCTAAGCTATTAGAGGTGTTGTGGGTTTAATTTGGGATCCGGGTTTCTGTTTTAGAGCTAAAAGATAATTTTTATTTTATCATCAGACTCGCCTAGTAATTGCTTAATTAACTAGTTCATCTTAAATATCGCGACTTATCTTCTTTCACCTGGGCTGACTGAGCGTGTCGGAATTAGCTTTCGTTCCGGCACGTTACATTATATATATAAACCGTTATATCGCGACGTTAAAATTTATTTCTTCCCCTTCCCATCTTAACATTTCAAAGTAGTACAAATACAAAGTAGATGATCAAATTCCCTTTATCATCTTTTGGTAAAAGGTTAAAATAATATATTCTGGTATTTTTATTATTATTGCTATTATTATTGCTGCTAAAAAGTAATAATTAGGCACAGCGAGGCGATGAATAGCGCTGAAAAGAAACTGATTTATACTAATCACGGTCTATAGATATTCATGGTCATTGGAGCTATAGCTGTGACGCAGAAGTAAATTTTTTATTTGTATATTTCACTCTTTCTTGCAGTTGGTTTAAATATACCAATGAAAATTTCTGTTTCTATCCACACGCACATATGTTTTTGCTTCACGTACACATATAAACACAACAATTCAAATTCCTTGTCTCGTTCAACAATGCAAATGGCCAACAGAGTATTAACAAGAATATTTGAGGCAGACTTAGTGTACAGAGTGGGCACGTCTGTATATAAAAAATTGCAAACTCGAAATACTTTGCATGTTGTACAATACTCATTTCCAAAAAAGTTGGGACAGTGCAAAATATATAGAAAAAACAAAAAGGGATGATGTATCAAAACTTTCTCGCGAATACAAAATAGCAGATACGTTTATGAAATGACATAAATATACTGTGTGCACCAAAACATTTTGTATCGTGGCCGGGACGTTCATTTTGAATGGGGGTGTTGCAACACGTTCCAAAATAGTAGGGACATACGTTGTAGAAAGCGCCGTTAGTAGTGGAACCTTCCGAATTGTTCGGGTATAATCTAGAATGATGACGTCGTACTACATTCCGTATAAATAACAGTTGCCATCCGTCGTTCAGGTAACGATGGGTCGAGGCAAGCCAGTTAGCGAAGATCATCGTGTTCGAATCATTCAAGAATTCACAAACAACGTTTCTCAGCGTGCAATAGCCAGAAGATTTAACCTGTCATCATCTACAGTACATAATATTATCAAGCGCTACCGAGATAGTGGTGAGATCACAGTTCGGAAAGGCCAAGGTAGAAAACCTATTCTGAATGCTCGAACTCTTCGGATCCTCCGACGTCACTGCGTCACGCATAGGAATGCTGCGATTACGGACATAGCCACGTGGGCCCGCGATTTCTTCGGGAAGCCATTATCGTTGAATACTGTACGCCGGTGCATCCACAAATGCAAACTTAAGTTATACTGTGCACAACGAAAGCCATACATCAACAAACGACAGCAACGTCGCCGTCTGATATGGGCTCGAGCCCATCGCAATTGGTCCCAAGCACGCTGGAAGAACATATTGTGGTCCGATGAATCAACCTTTACGATTGTTTACGGAAATAATGGACGCCGTACACTCCGGACCAAAGACGAAAAGGATATTCCCGCGTGCTACAGGCGTTCGGTACAGAAACCACCGTCTGTCATGGTCTGGGGCTGTATTAGTGGCCATGGAATGGGAGACTTGCACATCTGCAATGGCATCGTCAATGCTGAAGCGTATATACAGATTCTGGAACAAGCTATGGCGCCTGTTTGGACGACGTCAGTGTATATTTCAACAAGACAACGCCAGACCGCATGCAGCGCGCATAACTTCTGCATGGCTACGTCGGCAGCGCATTCGTATGTTGGATTGGCCCCCTTGCAGCCCGGATCTGTCGCCTATAGAAAACGTTTGGCGTATTATTAAACGAAAACTACGACAGCGACGACCCCGGACAGTTGAACAGCTGAAAACCTGTATCCAACAGGAATGGGACAGAATTCCGGTTACGGTGTTAGAAAGATTGGTGTCATCGATGCCCAGAAGATTACAGTGTGTCATCGAGAGGAGAGGTGACGCCACACCGTGGTAAACGCCGTGCTGTCCCAACTTTTTTGGGAGTGTGTTTCACGTGCCAAACAGGAAAACCACCTGTATCTTTCTTTAAGCATATAAGATATGTGATCCCATGCCTAATTTATCGTTTATATATTGTAATGCGTTGAAATAAACGGCAATACAATAATCCAAACAAATGTGTTAGAGTTCTTCTTATATGTTGCACTGTCCCAACTTTTTTGGAAATGAGTATTGTATATTATAAAGTTATTGTACGTTAGTCACAGCTTCTCGCGTTCTCAAAATTAAGAGCTTCTCAGGCCATACAAACATGAATAAGATTTCAACAGTCGCTAACAATTCTAACAGTCATTATTCGTTGTTAATTATAGGCCTAACATCAATTAACTAGTGTTTACAAAAGGCCTAACATTTTTTAGTTGACAACAACAGCACTTGGATTTATTAGTTTTTGATAACAATAGGCCTAACATCAATTAGCTGTTTTTAACTGTTAACATTAGGCTGAAGAGAAATTAGCTGTGGATTATCTGTTATAGGCCTAATATTAATCACCAACTGATAACAATTGTCCTAATGTTTTTTAGCCCTATTTAACAAAAGGCCGAGCATTAATTAGCCATTTTAAAGAATAGGCCTAATATATTTTAGCCATATTTAACAATAGGCCTAGCATTAATTAGCCCTTTTTAACTATAGTACTAACATTTTTCAGCTATATAATTTACAATAGGACTAACATTAATTAGCCATTTTTTACAATAGACCTAACATTTTTTAGCAATTTTTTTTCAATAGGCCTAACATTTATAAGCCATTTTTAACATTACACCTAACATTTTTTACCCATATTTAAAAATAGGCCCAGCGTTTATTAGCCCTTTTTTACTTTAGCCCTAACATTAATTAGCCACTTTAAACAATAGGCCTAACATTATTTAGCCATGTTTAACAATAGGTCTAGCATTAAATGCCTCCGAAAATTGGACAGTCCTCTTTTTTTGGAATGCTGTCCTCGAAAATTGTCCTCCTAAATGTCCTCCTTTTTAGTTTTTCGTCCTTCTCGTCCTCCTTTGTATGTACAAAATACTGAAAATAAAATAAATTGCATAAATAAACTTAAACAACATTCGTGTGAATATCGTTTCAACTCTATTAAAAAAGGGGTTAAAAGCTTTGACCGTGTCGAGTGATTGGCTAGTATTCTTAGGTTTCTAAATCACAGCAGTCAGATGTTCAGGTTCTATTCAAAATTCAATTGCCTATTAGGTTGCGATTGCATTGGTTGAAGTGTTGGGGTACCAGGTTGCCAGTTGCTTAAGTACGTCATTGTCCTCGACATTGCCAGTTAAAATTACTAGATTTGTAGTTGCAGCACCAGTTCCAGCATTTCTCACACTGCTATCCTTGATTTACAAGAAAAGTAATTTTTTAATAATTACTTCAGTATTTAAAAATTACTGTGATGAAAAACTGGCAGAAGACTTGCAAAATGCATCATTTCTGACATCGAATCATAACGAAAGATATTTTGATGTTCAGAATGGAATTCAAGTAAAAATTTTAAATTTAAAATCTAATGAAAGGGTAACTGCAGAAATTTTATTAGGTCATCTATTTCGGGTTATAAAAACGAAAATGGTTTGAAATTCAAAGTTGTGACATTATCAGCTGACAATACAAATACAAATTTCGGTGGGCGGAATTTACGGAACGGTGTAAATAATGTACATGCAAAATTACATAATTTATTACAAAAGCAAACTGGGGATTGGTTGTAATTCCAGTTGATGTAGAAATCGTAATAATACCATTTATTTGTATTTTAGTTGTTTTACTGTTCCTTTACCAGTTTGAAACAATTTTATGAGGAAGCCGATTGGTGGGGCAATTTCATTGCAAAGCAGTGTACATCACTTTCATTGGTGGATAAGAAGTTGACAATTGACCAGCTTGTCTGTCACAGGGACTTGGTCTAACAACCTAAGTCTGTAAAGGTTGAATTTAACTGCACTCTGTCAGAGCCCCACAGGGAGATACGATATAAACTTCGCAGCCTGAGTTAATGATCGAACGATATGAAGTGCAAGGGTTGGAAAAATAAACAGACCCTGTTCTATCTGCCCTTATCAATGGCAGTGCATTGGCTAATTTGTGGAGAAACGTGCGTTGGCCATTCTTCTGTTCTACTCATTTATAGGGTGTTCCAAAATGTTTTAGACAACTTTTGATCATTATATAAAAAACTATTTCAGATAGAGACAATGGTTTTCAACAAATTGTTTATCAACTCAAAAAAGTTTTTTTGATGCAGCATTATAACGCTAGGTGCCACCGCACCTTCCTTTCTGTGAAATTTCCGCAAAATGGCGACTAGCGTAGAGAAAGCATAAGTGTGTGGCATGATTTGTTAAGACAGAATGTAGAACACAAACTCAAAGGAATTTCAGGACACAGTATGGAAAGACCCTACCAACTCGAAACTAAATTGCGAAATGACATGGACACTTCATGACCACTGGAAGCGTTCTACCAAGGAAATCAACAGGTCGACCAAGCACTAGAAAGGCTGTGGATCGTGTGCGGCAGGCTTTTCAATGTAGCCCTCGTAAGTCGATCAGATCAGCAGCCAGACAGTTTCAGATTCCTGGAACAATTGTTCACCATGTTTTACACAAACGTCTTAAACTTTATGCCTATAAAGTTTAACTTGTGTAAGCTTTGAAACCAAGTGAGAAAACCACAAGGTCGAGCATATGCTGAAGAAAGGTTACGACGAATTGACAATAATGAAGATTTTTTGAAATCTGTTGGGTTTTCAGATGAGGCCTTTGTCGTGGCCACCTCATTCACCTGACCTGAAACCTCTAGACGTTTTCCTGTGGGGTTTTCTTAAAGACAAAGTGTACAACACAAATGTCAAAAGTGTGGCGGATTTGAAGTCCCGCATTGTTTCTGCAGTTAGTTTGGCAGATGAGGCAATGCTGGCAAGAACATGGGCAGAGGTTGAATATCGTTTGGATGTTGACCGTGTAACAAATGGTGCCCATATTGAACTTTATTACTTACTTACTTTTCAAACCCGCTTATCCGTTAGGGTCGCGGGGGCAGCAGCTCTATAGAGGATCTCCAGCGATCGCGATCTTCCGCTATCAGGTGCATGTCCTCCCTGGTAATATCCAAGCGACTCGAACCCAGATTCTCCATGTAGTCTAGCCACCTGGTTCTAGGCCGACCCCTTGCTTTCTTACCCACCGGGTTGGAAAATAACAACTGCCTAGGAAGACTAGCTTGCGGCATCCGTATCACGTAGCCATACCAGCGCAACTGAGATCGCTCAATGCGGAGAAGTAGCGGCTCAACACCTAAAGATTCCCTTATTGTGCTGCAGTACACTCTATCTAGTAGGGTAACAAGTGCCACACTTCTCAGAAATCTCATTTCGGCCGCTTGTACTCGCGATCGCACTCTTTCGGTCATTACCCAAGCCTCATGACCATAGGTGAGAATGGGGACAAAGATAGATTTGAAGACGGAGAGCTTGGCTTTGTTACCCAGCTCGCGTTTCGTTACCACGGATCGCCACAGTTCACGTCTGACGCAGCTTGCTGCACCGATCCGAGCATCCAATTCTTTCTCCTGCCGTCCATCACTAGTGAAAGCAATCCCGAGATACTTCAATTTCTCCACCTGTCTCAATGAGGCTCCCCTAACATGGAGAGCGCACTGAGCAGGCTGTCTTGAAAGGACCAGAACCTCGGTTTTAGCCACACTGATCTTCATCCCAGCTTCTTCACATTTGGCTGCAAACCGGTCTAGTGCATGCTGAAGGTTCGTGCGAGAAGACCCAAGGAGGACAAGGTCGTCAGCAAAAAGCAACCTCTCCACCACGCAGTCGCCCACACAAACACGCTCATCGCCTCGGCTGCCCCTGTCTATCCAGTCCATAAAGACAATGAACAAAAGGGGCGACAGTATGCACCCTTGGCGGAGTCCAACACCCACGGTGAACGGTCTTGACTTAATGCCATTTATCCGGACACACATCTCAGAGCTTTCGTACAGACACATGATAGCAACCAGTAATTGCTCATCCCGAGGAACTCTGTCATATGCTTTTTCGAGGTCCACAAAGCAAGCGTAGACCTCTTTTGCATACTCCCAGGATTTCTCAAAGATTTGCCTTAGATCAGAGATGTGATCCGTCGTGCTTCGGCCAGATCGGAAATCACACTGCTCCCCCGACAGTTTGGAGTCGACTATTTCCCGACTTCTCTTCTCCAGACACTTAGCGTACACTATTCCAGGAATGCTGAGCAAAGAGATGCCTCGATAGTTGTTGCAATCTCTCTGATCTCCCTTTTTGAAGATAGGGATCACAATTCCTGTCTGCCATTGCTTAGGGGCCTGTCCAGATATCCAAGCAACCTGACACACTCGAGTCAGCCACAGGATACCATCCTGATTTCAGGCCTTTAACATCTCGGACCGGATTTCATCATTACCTGCAGCTTTGCCAGTCTTCAAGGACTTAATTGCCCATCTGACTTCTGTTTCAGTGATACTACCGTGACTATTCTCCGCTCTAAGGTGCACCTCATATGCCTCAGTTGTTGTTGTCACCGGATAAAGAAGACATGCAAAGTATTCCTTCCACCTATGCAATACGCTCTCCTCCGTTTTCAGAGGCCTCCCATCTGAACTCTGAATAGTTTGTGATGAAAGAGACTTCTTTCCACGGAGGCGGCGCACGGTCTGCCAGAACACATTGTTTGCCGAACCATAGTCTGCCTCCAATTTCTCCCCGGACTTCTCCCAGGCCTTGGTTTTAGCTGTTGATACTGTCTTTGCTGCTGCTTTTCGCGCCTCAGTGTACCATACTCGACTCGAAGTTGACTTATTTGCAAGACATAGCAAATAGGCTTCCTTCTTTGCGTTGACAGCTTCTGGGACTTCACCGTTCCACCATGCAGTCCTTTTCTCACCGCCCTGCGCCACACTCAGCTGCTTACGACCACAGCACAAAGCAGTCGAATTAATCACAGCAGTTTTAAACAACTGCCACTCCTCTTCAACAGTACCACAATCACTGGGTAGTTCTTTGAAACTTGAAGATATGTTATCTGCAAAGGTCTTCCTCACAGCTCTATCCTCCAATGCCTCCCATTTGATGCGCCAAGTTTGTCTGAACCTAGTATTTCGCTTGGTTGGCATGGATTCAGAGAACCGCAAAGTGCAGACAACAAGGTGGTGATCAGTTGATAGTTCTGCCCCTCTTGTCACACGAGTATCCAACACTGATCGGAATAATTCGGCTGAACTTTATTAATATACCAAAAAAACTTTTTGAGTTGATAAACAAATTGTTCGTAGTGCACACGTTGTCAGACGTCAATAGAGAGTTTCAGCAAAGCGTTAACGTGAACATGAACGCGAAAATGAGTGACATTATCAAAGTGATAGGCGTTGGCCTTGAAAATCTGCTTCAGCAAAGCGTTACTTCCCATTACGAGTCCAAATGGCGTCACAAACGTATGATATCATATGTTCTTATTACGCATGCGCAGAATACAAATATCCGCATCCGGTTCTTGCCTCATGCGTGTATTTTGAAAGTTCCTTACTATAACGACATCGTACATTTCTAACCTTAGATTCTAAATATTGTTTATACAAAAAACAATTATTCAATTATCACATCATAGATGTAAATCTAAAAAACATGTGTGCTTAATAACATAGCATTTTATTTGTTCGTTTTATAAATAAAAACATAGGGATTGGCAAACGTGAACGTAACAGACTAGGCGTTGAATTCACCATGATTTAACGCGGAGACGTGAAGCAATGACGTCAATAACTCAGACGTTTTTTTACCTCACGTCGACGTGAGGCAGCGTGGAACGGACGTGAAGCCTCGACTTAGATTTACGTCATTCCTGCGCTCCACGTCTTTGCCATGCCACACGTTTGCTTTGCTGAACCTCTCTATTGTTTGTTATTTTCAGTGGAAACTAAGTCATAAGAGAATCAAGCTATTAGTCCTTGCAAAAATGGTTGCTGCAATTGAAATATGTGTAGCGCCATACGAGTGCGAGACAGGACACACATTGCTTAATGGAAAATGTTTGCTTAATGCCCTCTATCTGCCATATTCTTCGATAACATAAGTTCTAAATCACCCTATACAGGGTGAGGCATTTATCTTGAGACAACTGAATATCTCGGAAACTAAGCATTGTACGAAAAAATGTCCAAATCAAAAGTGAATTATTTCGCGGGGGAAATTCGTTAGTTAAAAAATTACCCACCCCCTTGTGAGGGGGGCTGGAGGGAGGGGGTAGTTTGAAATCTTAAATCGGAACCCCTATTTTTAATGGTATATTCAAATTGTACACAATATTCGAGAAATGTTTTATTCTTGGTGTTTTTTCAATTGATTCAACTGTTTAGGAGATAGAGGCCCTGAAATTGTGGAAATTTTAAAAGGTTTGAACCCAATTTTATCGATGAAGACAAATAGATATAGAGTGGGTCTGCAGTTATTCCTAGTCTATTTTTGATGGTCTTTAAGAATCCGAAGTCAGAATTTAAAAAATTCAAAATTTTTTAGTGCAGAAATAAACTTTTGGGGGCAGCAGTCCTATGGAGACAGAGTCAATGCGTGTGTATTGAAAAATATTGGATTTTGGAAATTCTGACTTCGGATTCTTAAAGACCATTAAAAAGTAGTGTGCCCTGTAGTGCGTGGGAGGGGGGGTGCCGTAAGGACCCTCTTACGAAAATTCACTCCCAAGCACTACAGGAGCGGGTTTTTGGACTTGCGCGGGGTGAATATTATATTTGCAAGGAGTAGAGGCTGACAACCGTTAAATTATTCAGTTTAATTGCTTATGATCAATAATTATAAATGCAAATCATTACTATTGAAAATTGGGGCCCCATATTGGAAAGACATAAACTTTAACAATCATATCAAAATTAGCCAATAATCAATTAACTTGTTAAAATAACGCGAAATCTTCTGAATTTACAAACATTTAATTGAAAACGTGCACCAGCACATGGGGAGCCAATGAGCCCATCATACTCTATGCCCAATCAGTAATGGCCTACAACACAGGCCGCAAGTATCTGACGAGAGTGAATAGATTGTGAGACCTATCCCAAGAAAGCGTCACGCCCTCCTTGGATTTGTTGCCAAACAGTGCTACAAATTAGCGCTGCACCTGCTTGGTCAACCAGGGGAGAGAGCATTAACCCCTCAACAACGACCTTTAGACCTTTCACTGTCCGCTCATAGACGCTATAAACATCTCTCTATTCACTCATGTATCACAATACCTGTAGGCATACGTTCAGTAAACGTTCATGGAAAGCCCCCACGTGACAGGCTTCGCTTCACAGACGCTAAATGGTTATGAATATCATTTATTGTAAACATTTCTGCTTATCTTATACAAAAATAACGCGATGTCGATCGCTACTCAATGCCAGTGTGCTTCAGCGCCGTGCAATAAACAAACATTTAACTCAGATAGATTCTCATAAGAGAATTAACTGTCGCTCTTGAACTATTAATGGTAATCGTCACCTTCTTTTGAGATGCACATTCGCAAACGTTAAATTCCCCTACTGGTGTTCATAACTCCAAGTCTGTCTGTAATACTAAAATGGAACGATCTCACCGCTCTATTGCCGATTCATTCTCATCTTGGCCGGGAAACTTCGTTCTAGGTGCATTCCTTCATGTACTGCTCGCTTCCGACGTATAACAGTCACGCTCATTAAAAGAAAAACATAGTCATCATCAATTCATATGACAGATCACTTAACATTAATTTGTAACCTTCATACAGGCCTGCTTTCATCAAAACTCCTATTTTCCAGTAGCCGACACATCTAAAAACATCATCGCTAGTAGCTCGGGAGGGGGGGACTCGAACGATCTTTTTTTTTTATATTTTTATTTCGCTTGCCTGCAAAAAGAAGACTGACAACGATCGCTCACTCTCCCAACAATCTCCCATTTCCTCCGGGTTTGTTGATGCTCACATACTGAGAAAAGCTGCCCCAACAATGTCTGCTTACGATTATCCAAACAATTGCGGCAGCTTCCCTCAGATAACTAAAAAAAAAACTGTTTCCAACAATCAGGAAAATATCACTTACGTACTACAAAACATAAAAATTCCTATACAGTAACTTGACTTATTTTTATTTAAAAATTCCACACACATGATCGATATTCGCAACCAAACCCACCACAAAACTCTTACACAACTACCACAACAAATCGCTACAAAACTCATTTATTCAACAAATACACTTAAAACACAGAAATTTGCATAAACGACACCAACCAACTATGAAATAAAAACAAAACACCAAACGAACTCAAAACACACACTGACACCAGTCACAATAGTATCGCCATTTAGTGACATCCTTTGAAAACAATTCAACTTTTCGAAAAATAAGAATAACTTATAAAATTGATATAAATACGATATAAAAAGTACCCTACTTAAAGCAAAGTGACACTAACTACGTACATGGAAAATTTCGTGGAGATTCGTAGAGAATTTTCTGAGTTGTAAAAGGATAAACGTTCCAACGGACTCTGATTTATTATATATATATGTATTACAAAGTTCGAAGATAGTCGATATTTTTTCAGGGATACATGTGCTAATAAATTTCTACCACTGGAAACTTTCAGTGCTAGAATATGGCATGTAATGTATCAAACAACTTGGAATGATGTGTCATGAATGAATATAGCGTAAATTAATGATAATCCAAATTGGCTCAAAGGTACGTGGTTTAAGGTTATCATTATGGTCTATTAGAAACTTTCAATGTTAACATAGGGCAGTTGAAAAATATGGTTCCGTGAATGGTTTTGTTTAGTACTTGGTTATGTCATTCCTTAATGGTTTATTATAACTGGAATGATTAATTTTGACCATTTTCAAACTTTTTCTGTTTTTTTAATTTTTTTTTTATTTTTAGTGTGATCGTCGTTACAGGTTCATTCTCAACTGTTTTCATTCTCACTGAAAATAAACAGAAATTTAAATTTACATTTTTTAATTATTTTCATTGTGAAAGAAAAGAGTTGAAAATGAACTTTTAATAACGAACACACTAAAAACAAAACTAAAAAAAACACAGAAAACTTGAAAATGGATGCAAATAATCATTCCAGTTATAATAAATAATAATAATAAATTAATAATAATGTAGCAACAGCAGGGATACAATCCGCCGGATAAACCGGAAGATGAAGCCCTATGCTGCCCCCCAACAGGCCGAAGCCCAAAACGGGGTTAATGATACTTATAAAATACACCACTGTTTATAAAAATCGCAACACCCTGATGGAATAGCCCAATCTGCA
>JAHWFO010075487.1:72146-98275 GCA_023313115.1 Rhysida immarginata | reverse complement strand
AGTATTTTTTAGTGACCATTTACATTAAAAGAGCGATCCACAACAAATGGTAGCAGAGGTCCGTGGTTATCAAGAGAAATAGAGAAATTTCTTCTTTTTGGTGAAACGGATTTTTAGAAGAAAATCGCCAAGATCTTCTATCTGTAAGTAGAAAATAAATATAAGGATCCGCATCTGTATAAGAAAATGGATACGCAAGGCTTAAGCAGAATAGAAACGCTAAATACGCAAAATTATTCAATCTGGAGTTTGAGATTGTCAGCATTACTTAAAGGTAAACATTTATATCATATACTGGAGGAAGATGAGCCAGACAAAGTTTCTAAAGACGAAGCAGAATTGAAAAAATGGGAACTCTGGTCGAAGGAAAATGATGAGGTCTATGCAGCCATTATTCTTTCAATTTCTCCAGATCAGGCCTTAGCCATTAAGGGAAAAAATCGAGCAAAGGATATATGGGAATGCTTAAAGAAAAGATATGCAGGGTTGGAATTCCAGAAAAAAACCAAACTCAGGAGAGAGATTGCACGGCTTAGCAAATTAAGCGATGAAACAATGGATGGTTATCTGCTGAGATGCCAGAAATTAGTTAATGAGTTAAATGAGTGTGGAGAACGTGTTGAAGATCAAGAGTTAATAAGTTATATAATAGAAGGTTTACCTAGAAAATATGCTCAGGTGGTTACCTCACTGTATTCCATATCAGATGTAAATTTTGAAATGGCCAGAGATGCTTTAATTCATTTTGAGGAAAAATATATACTCCAATCAGATGACACAAAAGCGTTTAACACATATGAATATAAAAAGAAAATTAAATGCTTCACTTGCGGAAAAATCGGACATAAATCTCGTAATTGTTGGCATAGAAATAGATCGTCTAAGGAAGGATCATTTCGACAATTTAAGGCTAGTGATGCAGAAAAGATAGGGATTAATAAGACATTAAATAGTTACTCAAACGCATCCGAGAATCACAAAAAGTATAATTATAAAAAAAGAGAAGAAACTACCAATTTTATGCGAGAAAATGCATTTCGTGCTAACACCCTTATTGGGGATGAAGAAAATATGAATGAAAGTTTATCCAAGGTGACATGGATAGTGGATTCAGCAAGTTCATCTCATATGATAAATGATAATTGTAAATTGATTAATGCTGTTCCAGAATTTATACCAATAGCAACCGCTGAAGAAAATCGACAAATTGAATCGAAGGAGAGAGGATCACTAAAGGGATTCACTGAAACAAAATATAATACAAGAATACCAATTAAAATGGATGACGTTTTAGTGGTACCCGACCTAAGAGAAAACTTAATGTCGGTGTCACAGCTGGTATTGAAAGGAAATAAAGTTATCTTTGATGAAAATGGAGTAACTATAATCAATCAAACAACCGGCCAAATGGTAGCATCAGGTTTATTAAAAAGAAATGCGTTCATGATAGATATGCCAATTAATAGTTCAAAGTATGAGGAAAGGTGTATGTCTGCAAACTGTGTTGATCTCCAGACATGGCATCGAAGGTTAGGACATATTAATGAAAAATATCTTAAACAATTAGTCGATAAAAACTTAACCAAGGACTTGACAAAATTAAGTGGGAAAATTGAAAATTGTGAAATATGCATAGTCACTAAGCAGGTTAGAAAGCCATTCAAGACATGTGATAAAGACAGCAGTTCGGGAATACTAGAACGAATATATGTAGATTTATGTGGCCCATTACAAGTATCGTCAATAGGAGGAAGCAAGTATTTCATGATAATAATTGATGAATATAGTCGACGAATCTTCGTCGAGTTCCTGAAATCCAAAGACGAAACCACTGAAAAATTAAAAGAGGTTATAGAACTACGAGAAAATGAAACAGGAAGAAAATTGAAATCTATTAGAACGGATAATGGAGGAGAATTTTGCAATGACACTTTGAGACACTACCTTTTGACGAAAGGGATTAAACATGAATTGACTACTCCATATTCCCCCCAATCAAACGGAATAGCAGAAAAAGGTAACAGGACTATTGTAACTATAACAAGAAGTTTGTTAAAAGATGGTGAACTGCCATTATCATTTTGGGCCGAGGCAGTAGCAACAGCGTCATATTTGCATAATATAACTCCTACAAAAGTAAGGAATAAAACACCATCAGAAATATGGTATGGGAAAAAGCCCAGTATGAAGCATCTGCGAATATTTGGGTGTTTGGCATATTACAAGATTCTTAAGGACAATTTAAAGAAATTGGATGATCGTAGCATACCCGCCATATTTGTTGGATATTCTAGAAAGAGAAGAGCATATAGGTTATATGATCAAGTCAAGCGAAAGATAATTGAATCACGTGATGTAATATTTATCGAAGACAAAAGAGGATATATAAGAGAATTAGATAAATTAAACGAAAAAGAATATATAAATATTGATGAATTGTTTTCGGTCAACGAGAATGAACTTGGTAATGAAATGGAAAATGATGAGCTAGCTACAGGAATAGAGTTAAAAACAACTGGTGATTATTATCATGATGACTTGAAGACAATGGAAAAAGGCAATGTACATAGTAAAGAAGATGTTAATAATCATATGGAAGAATCAATCGATGTTAAAAGTAATCTTGAAGAAGGTGTAGAAGATCATAATGATAGTCAAGAAATCAAAGATGATATAGAGGTAGGAAGTATGGAAAAAAGGAGAGGAAGAAAAAAAGGATCATCGAAACAAGTTATAGATGAAAGACGAAAGAAAGAAAGAGAAGAATACGAGCAATTGATGATTGAAAAAGGAGTACGAAGGTCTTCAAGAGAAAGGAAGGAAAATCCAAAATATAGTGCAAGTGCAGTCACGGAATTAATTCCGAGAAGCTATAAAGAGGCTATAGAGTCCAAGGAAGCAGACAATTGGAAAATGGCAATGGAAAAGGAACTAAATTCTCTTAGGCAGCATGAAGTCTGGGAAGAGGTTAGGAAAGAAGATGATATGAAAGTCATAAATAGCAAATGGATATTTTCTATCAAGGAGAAAGACGGTAAACCTGTATATAAAGCGAGACTGGTAGCGGATGGCTCACGACAAAGATGTGGAATAGATTACAAGGAATCTGCGAGTCCAGTAATAAGACTTGAATCACTTAGAACTTAACTCGCACTAGCTTCAATATACAATTATCAAATCAAATATTTTGATGTGGAAACGGCATACCTCCATGCGAAGTTGAACAGAGATGTATACATGTTACCACCCAAACTTTTAGACGTCAAGCAAGATACGGTACTTAAAGTCACAGGCAGCTTATACGGATTACCAGATGCAGGCAGACATTGGTTCTTAAAGTTCAAAAATGTCTTGGAATCGATTGGACTCAGACCTTTATATCCATGTGTATATTCTGGGGAAATCAATCATCAACGAATTTATATAGGAGTGTATGTGGATGATTGTGTAGTACTTAGTGCTTCATCAAATGAAATAGATCAATTGATTGATAAGCTTAAACAGAAAAATTTAAAAATAAAAATGTCTGCAGATAGCGATAAGTTCCTTGGAATAAATATAAAGCAGCATAATTGGGGCTACTCTATTGATCAAACTGATTATATTAATGAAATTTTATTGAAATTTGGAATGATGGAAAGTAAACCAGTTAAAACCCCTGGAACCGTGGGACAAAACTTGGATGAATTTGAAAATTCTGGAAAAATAGATCCATCGTATTATCAAGAATTGATTGGAAGCTTCGGATATCTAGATGTAGCCACTAGACCCGATATTTCTTTTACTGTCAGCAAACTGTCACAATACCTAAAAGACCCAAGAGATATTCATTTGGTAGCAGCTAAAAGAGTACTGAGATATCTTAATGGAACGAAAGAAAAGAAACTAGTCTTCAATAACATTCCAGGAAATTTGCAAATATTTTGTGATGCTAGTTGGGGTACATCCAAAGAGGCTCGTTCGTTTAATGGTTTCTTCGTGAAGTTAGGGAATCGGTAATCAGTTGGCGATCCAGCAAACAAAAACTTGTGGCTATGTCGACAATGGAAGCTGAATTGATCAGTGCTTCAGAGGCCATAAGTGAAGGCATTTGGTTCAAGAATTTCTTGAGTGAACTAGGTTTCGACACTTTAGTTGCACAACCTATATCAATATGGAGTGATAGCAAGTCAGCCATTGACTGGATTGACAGCCTGAAAACATCTCGTAAAAATCGGCATTTTGATCGTCGACATTATTTCGTGCGAGACGAGATTCAAGAAGGACACTTTGAAATAAAATATGTGGCTTCGAAAGATCTTGAAGCAGACATTTTAACAAAAGATGTTCCTGGTGAACTATTGAATAAACACTTAAATAATATTAAATTAACATTTATTTGATTTCGTTATACTGCAAAAACGAAAAAGGGGGATTTGTTGGGATAGTTCGTTATAGCAGTATTGTCAAGTTTATATTGTTAAGAGATTAAGTTTTATCGTATTAAGTTTTGTAGTGTCAAGAGATGGCGTTACTTTGTAAGAGTTTTTAAGTGTTTCCCCCCTATTGTTGTTAAAAATAGAAGCATTATGAGTTGTGTTCTAATGAAAGCAAGGAGCTCTTGGAAGGCTTTGTCTTATATCAACAGGAATGTATTTCAGTAGTATTCTTGTTTATAACAATTTAACTCAGATTGAATTAATTAAATATTTTCAGTTTTTCTGCTTGTTGCAAGTATTTTTTAGTGACCATTTACATTAAAAGAGCGATCCACAACACAAACAAACCCACAAACCCATGTTGAAATTTTGCATACCTGACCTTCAAATCATAAGGAATTTCACTGTCTACCTCAGATTTCGGAATAATAATAAATATCGATAAAAAATCAATATTCATGGTTATGGCAAGGCATATTAATGAGAAATATATCATGACCAACAATGCAAGGCAAAGTTTGTACAACAATAGGTGTCAACAATGTTGTCAGCACGCAATTTACAAACACACTGCATGGACCAACAATATAAATCTCAAGACCAACAATGCAAGGAAAGGTTTCTGCAACAATAGACCCATCGTGTTGGCATCAACAATGGTATCAACGCACAATTTACCAATAACAATGAGCACAGAATGATGATGCAATGTTAAAGCAATCTTTCCAAGAATTATAACAATGAACATAAAATAATGATGCAACATGGATAAGTTTCAATTTGTAACAATGCATAGAATTCCTGGTATTCAGACTTTTCTTAGAAAAAAAGAGTTCTTAGTACTTAACAATTTCTTGAAAATCTTTAAAAATGATCATTAACTGGAGATAATGGAGAGTTAGCAGAGTATTGAGAACGAGGGGAAAGACGACAGAGAAAGCACTCCTTTAGCTCCGTGCTGTATCGACCAAATGGGAAGCAAGTAAATAGAAGAATCGGCGACCACTAGACTACACAAAGTGATGAATGGCCATGTTTTTCTTTAAGACATCGAGAAAAGAAAGGGAATTGCAACAACATCAAGTATACATCTGAAGTAAGATTACGTGAGTAAGAAATTATTTAGGCTAGCAGTGGCATCCTTGGAGAGGTCCAGCCATTGTGAGCCTTTAACAAAAAAAATTTCGAATTTTCATTAAGAATTTTTACTGAATTAATTCTAATACGTGTTTACGTGTGTTTATTCTTAATATATTGCAAAATTTAATTTAATTTTTTGACATTGTTCTGTTTACCTACAAGTGTAAGATAATATATTTTTTAAGATAACATATTTTTGTTAATTATATTTCTTTTACGGAGACTTCTCGTTAACGCTATTGTTGGATACTCGCGCGTTTCCCCTGTTCTTCTAGTTTTTCATTGTTTAAATGACGTTGTAATCGACTGCTCGTTTTCTTAGAGCAACTGACTATCTACTTTTCTGAGAACTTGAATGGCACACCGCGTGCGCGTGTTATTTAAATTTTTCTTAGTCTTCAAAAATTTTCTTGGTAGAAAAATAATTTCCTTGGGCAGATTCAGCCAGACCTGCAAGAGAAGCAGCATCGGCTCCTCTGCCTTCTCTTGAGTTCGGAGATGGCCTATCCTTTGGCAAACGTACTTAATATTTCCAGTCTCCGTCAATCTTGACTTTGGATCATGACCGTGTAGTTCATGTTAGCTATTGGGACTTAGTAAATTGTAACTCATCGCCATGAGGATGATCATCGTTTGCTGGCGAATTCCCATTCTTCTAAGTGTTCATGGTCGACCAAGCGTCGCTTCTACCTTGGATCGTCCACTGATTTTACATTAACCGAACTGTTCAGGATCGTGTTCGTCCAAGATAAGATGTGTCTTATGGACCTTCGAAATAGTAATTTCCCGCCATAGTAGCAAGATCGATTCTCCCGTTCGTCATGGAACATTCGCCTACGTGTGGTTCGCTTTCACTTAGTCTGATTTCATACTTATGAAAAGCCACGCAAAATTTTTTTTTGCAATGTTATGATTGCTTCGTCGGACTTAGCCGGACCTTTTTTTTTACATAATTTCTCAAAGTCTTAGTCGCGGCTTATGAATTTTTTCTTTTTCCCTTTTAATATTGAATTTTCTTGTTAGTATTACTGATTTCAGTTATTCCTAATGACAGGAAACGATACTCTGTTGTAGTCTATCATTTTAATTATTTTCGTTTTCTTTTCCAGGACCTCATCCATGTTGTTGCCGTCTGTCTTCTTCCATTCCTTTTGTTATGCGTATGCACCCGTTGGTTCGTCCCGTGCTTCCATTTTACCACCTTCCCTTATGTTATTGTTTCCACTGTCCGTATATTAGTGTACATTTTGTTATTCGTCTCTAGGATCCTTGCGGAGGAGGTCCGGGGTTTATTTTTTTTTAATTTCTTATCACTGTAATTCAATTATTTAATTTTTTGGTAATTCCAATTTATTTTTTTTTACTACCTCTGTAGTATATTGAAAAAGTAGTCGAAATTGAGTTTTTTTTTTATTTCCAGTTATATTTTTCCTTGATTTCTTGCTGTTGTTGATCTTATTTATTTGCAGTATGAGCAGTTCTACTTGACCCTTTGATCTTCTAGTCCTTCCGTGCTTCCCCCAAGTTCTCTTCTTCCTGTACTTCGGATTCGTCCTACTCTAGCCTCGCTTCGGACTCTGAGCGTCTCAATATCTTGTTGGTCGTCGCTACGCCGCCTTAGATTTTCCGACAACTAGACTATCCTGTTTCTCAATTTTCTTTGAGTCCATTTGACCCTGCTCAATTCAGTACTATCCTGGTTCTTAACAGCAATAAAGGAAAATATTTATTTGGATTTTGCTTTTTCTATTTAGTGTTTTTTTTTTTTCTCTTTCTTTAGTTTGGATAGTCTTGGGTGGCGGGTTAGTCTTTACAGTATTTAATTGGGGTTAATTTTGTAGCGCAGTTTTTCTCCTGAATTTCTCTCCTTTTTTTCACCATACTCGGATGATCGTTTTGTTCTTTCAAGTAAGCGTATTCTTTTATCCTCGCAGATAGTTTGGGTTCTGGTAACTGTTTCCTTTTCTGTTAGGGGAAGGTTTTCTTTTGAGTACTTTACGCGTCATTTTTGGGGCATTGGCTGTGCGTGCGGGTAAACGCGGTTCGCCTTTACTAGCACGTTACAATATATATATATATATATATATATATAAAGAAGGATACAATATAAAGAAGGATACAATATATATATAAAGAAGGATGTTTGTTTATATAATAGAAGAATCGGCGACCACTAGACTACACAAAGTGATGAATGGCCAATTCTTGCTTCAAGACATCGAAAGAAGAAAGGAAATTGCAACAACATCAAGTGTACATCTAAAGTAATTTTTTTTGTACGTGAGTAAAAAATTATTTAGACTAGAAGCATCCTTGGAGAGGTCCATCCATTGTGAGCCTTAAAAAAATATTTTTTTGGTAAATCATTTCCCGGCATATCATCTAGAATGGATTTTTTCAGTGAAGAGGTAAATTCCTGTCTTCGGGATTTTTCTTAAAATGGATAGTCCCTTCTTTCTACCTATATAAAGAAGGATGTATGTTTGTCTGTTTGTGGTTTTGTTTGTGGGTTTGTTTGTTTGTTTCTTATGCAAATTTACAGTTTTATTCCGATCTTGATGAAATTTTGCATACTTGACCTTCAAACCATGAGGAAGGTCAATGTCTACCTCAGGTTTCGAAAAAATAATAATTATCGATAAAAAATCGATATTCATGGTTATGGAGGGGCATATTAATTAGAAATATCTCATGACCAACAATAAAAGGAAAAGTTTGTGCAACAATAGGTATCAATAATGGTGTCAACACGCAATTCACACTCCGCTCGGACCAGCAACAGATATCTCATGACCAACAATGCAAGCCAAAGTTTGTGCAACAATAGGCCCGTCGTGTTCGCATCAACAATGGTCTTAATGCGCAATTCAATAACAATGAGCACAAAATTATTCATAGAATTATAACAATGAACATAAAATGATGATGCAATGACAGAACATTTCGTTTCCACGAATTATTAATAATTAACAGGAAATGGATATAATAGACGATATAGATAGGGCAGTCTCTCTCGATGAGGCAAAGGAGGTACACCTGTCTTCCTTCAGCTCCCTAACAAGCGTTCAGACGATTGGAAAAAGTTTGTGTGTTTCTTTGTGTAAGTGTGTGTGTTTACTTATAAGCGTAATTATCCCGGGCAATGCCGGGTCCTCTGCTAGGACCAACAATATACAAGGTGATTATAATTAAAGTCCCTTTGTAAAAATGCTATAAAAAAACAACCATGAGTCCGAATGACTTCAAATTTGGACTGAGCATTCTTGAAGAAGGGGCATTTGATATGGGATAAGAAAAAAATAGTTACAAAATTTATCACTAGATGGCGCTGTAAGCGGCATAACGGAAGCGGATTCAGCTAGAAGTGACATTTTGAATTGAAATACGACGGCTTTGGCATGAGTTGTTTATGGCATGATGTTTTTACATTAAAGTTGGTCAAGGAATGCAATTGACACTAAAACAAGTTAAACATGATTTTTTTTTAATATACAGTACAGTATTAGCAAAAAATCAACTGTACCGGTCAATGAACATGATTGCTTCGGGTTTGATGATGGAAAACATGACTTTCAAGTCATTTAACAGTTGTGGCACTGTTAGTGCAAAGCCCATCCACCACGGCAAGGTCGTACCACATCGGATGGGAAAAATCGGTTTTTAATTGTCCTTGGGCCAAAAACCGCATAAAAAGCACATGATGATTCGGTTTTTAATTGTCCTTGGGCCAAAAACCGCATAAAAAGCAACAATGGAAACGCCTATTAATTATCTCGGGACTTGCGCAAGACATGTTCAATATGCTGTCCACCATTTTCCTCCACAAGTTTTAACCGATAAACAGCATGTTCCACAACAGACCGGAGTGTCTCCGGGGTCACGTTGTGAACGTGGTGCGTAATCCGAGCCTTCAATTCCGCTAAATTTGCAACTGGGCCACTGAACACATGATTTTTAAGGTAACCCCAGAGCCAGAAGTCACAAGGATTGAGGTCCGGTGATCTTGCAGGCCAGGCTCTCGGAAAATGACGGCTGATAATTCTATCATCTCCGAAATGTGTCTTCAGCAGTTGCTTCACTGGCTTTGCAATGTGCGGAGGAGCGCCATCTTGTATGAAAATTATTCTATCCACGCATGCATGCTGTTGAAGTGTTGGAATTACCTGGTTGCGTAAAAGACACGCATACCGTTGACCATTGACTGTACAGGTAACGGGACCCGCAGGACCCACTTCCTCGAAAAAAAATGGCCCTATAATTAATGATGCTGTCATCCCGCACCACACAGTTACCTTTGCAGAATGAAGCGGTATTGAAACACATGCGAAAGGATTTTCCGTTGCCCATATCCTGCAATTTTGTGTATTGACAACGCCGTGGAGATAAAAATGGGCTTCGTCTGTCCACAAGATGTTCCATGGCCATTCATTGTCCACTTCCATGCGAGCTAGAAATTCTAAAGCAAACGTGTGTCTAATTGGCAGGTCAGCAGGAAGTAACTCCTGAACATGGGTAATTTTATAGGGATAACAATGCAGGATATTGCGTAAAATTTTATTGACCGTGCTCACAGGCATGTCTAAAGTTCGGGCAATTCCCCGTGCACTGCACGTTTGCACACCACTGTTCGACCCTTCCTCTAATGCTTCAGCCACATCTTCTACTGACGTCAAAGCAACTGCTTTCCTCCCTCTGCCAGATTTCACTGCAAAAGAACCTGTCGCTTCGAATTTTTTAATCATACACCTCAGAGCCTTTGCAGACATCGGACCACATCCTTTTTTCATTCCCTTTAATACCCGAAATTTCTTTAAAGCTGCTATGGCAGAGTCGCCATTCTTGTAAAAGAGCTTCACAAGCAGAGCGCGATCCTTTATTGACAGACCCATGGCAAGCTGCTGAGATACAAATATGACGAGAACGCCATGAGGCCTGCGTTTTTATAACACATGCAATGTCTCATGCGCATGCGTATCTTTCAATTTGCATAGTACAAATCCTCCTAGGCATAATATGCCGCTTACAGCGCCATCTAGTGATAAATTTTGGAACTATTTTTTTTCTTATCCATATCAAATGCCCCTTCTTCAAGAATGCTCAGTCCAAATTTGAAGTCATTCGGACTCATGGTTGTTTTTTTATAGCATTTTTACAAAGGGACTTTAATTATAATCACCTTGTATATCTCATGACCAACACTCTGCACGGACCAACAATATATATCTCATGACCAACAATGCAAATAAAAGTTTGTGCAACAAGCGGTATAAACAATGGTGTCAAGACGCAATGCACCAACACTTTGCAAAGATCAACAATATATGTCTGATGACCAACAATGCAAGGCAAAATTTGTGCAATATAGAATTCAATGCATAAAATTCTTGTTATTCAGGCTTTTCTTAGAAAAGAGAATCCTTAGTACTTAACAATTTCATGAAAATCTTTAAAAATGATCAGTAAGTGGAGATAATGGAGAGTTAGCAGACTATTGAGAAAGAGTGAAAGACGATAGAAGAAGCACTCCTTTAGCTGCGTGCTGTATTGAGCAAATGGTAAGCAAGTAAATTGAAGAATCGGCAACCGCTAGAATAGACAAAGTTACGAATGGCCAATTTTTGCTTCAAGAGATCGAAAAAACAAAGGAAATTGCAACAATATCAAGTGTACATCTAAAGTAAGATTACGTGAGTAAAAAATTATTTAGACTAGAAGGCATCCTTGGAGTGGTCCATCCATTGTGATTTTTTTTTTCGGTAAATCAAGTCCTGGTATATCACCTAGAATGGATTTTTTCAGTGAAGAGATAAATTCCTGTCTTTCGGATTGTTCTTAGAATGGATAGTCTCTTCGCTCTATATTGTAGTGATTGATTTATTATTTAAGCAATTTGGAGATTTAATTTAGCTTTTTGATGTTGTTCTGTTTACCTACAAGCGTAATTATCCCAGGCAACGTCGGGTCCTCTGCTAGTCTACATATATAAAGAAGGATGTTTGATTGTGGGTGGGTTTGTTTGTGCGTTTGTTTTTAATATAAATTTACTGTTTTATTCCGATCTTGATGAAATTTTGCATACTTGACCTCGAAAACATCAGGAAAGTCACTGTCTAGCTCGGATTCCGTAAAAATAATAAATATCGATAAAAAATCGATATTCATGGTTATGGCAAGGCATATTAATGAGAAATATCTCATGACCAACAATGCAAGGCAAAGTTTGTATAACAATAGGTATCAACAATGGTATGAGCACGCAATTCACAAACACACTGCATGAACCAACAATATATATCTCATGACCAACAATGCAAGGCAAAGTTTGTGGAACAATAGGCCCATTGTGTTCGCATCAACAATGGTATCAACGCGCAATTCACCAATAACAATGAGCACAGAATGATGATGCAATGTTAAAGCAATCCTTCCAAGAATTATAACAATGAACATAAAATGATGATGCAATATGGATAAGTTTCAATTTGTAACAATGCATAGAATTCCTGTTATTCTGGCTTTTCTTAGAAAAGAGAGTTCTTAGTACTTAACAGTTTCTTAAAATCTTTAAAAATGATCAGTAACTGGAGATAATGGAGAGTTAGCAGACTATTGAGAAAGATTGGAAAGACGACAGAGGAAGCACTCCTTTAGCTCCGTGCTGTATTGAGCAAATGGGACGTAAGTAAATAGAAGAATCGGCGACCACTAGACTATACAAAGTGATGAAAGGCTATGTTTTTCTTCAAGACTATGCAATTGCAACAACATCAAGTATACATCTGAAGTAAGATTACGTGAGTAAGTAATTATTTAGACTAGCAGTGGCATCCTTGGGAGGTCCGAGCCTTTAAAACATTTTTTTCCGAATTTTCATTAAGAATTTTTACTGTATTAATTCTAAGCATTTTCATGTGTTTATTTTTAAGATATCTTCTATCTATCTATATATATAAAGAAGGATGTTTGTTTGTGGGTTTGTTTGTTTGTTTGTGGGTTTGTTTGTTTGTTGTTTGTTTCTTATGCAAATCTACAGTTTTATTCCGATCTTGATGAAATTTTGCAGACTTAACCTTCAAAGCATGAGGAAGGTCACTGTCTACCTTACATTTCGGAAAAATAATAATTATCGATAAAAAATCCATATTCATGGTTATGACAGGACATATTAATGAGAAATATCTCATGACCAACAATGCAAGGCATTGTGCTACAATAAGTATCAACAGTAGTATCAACACGCAATTCTCAACACTCAGGACGGACCAACAATATATATCTCATGACCAACAATGAATTGCAAAGTTTGTGCAATGATCAGGCTTTTCTTAGAAAAGTAGTTCTTAGTTCTTAAGAATTTCTTGAAAATATTTAAAAATGATCAGTAACTGGAGATAATGGAGAGTTAGCAGACTATTGAGAAAGAGTGGAAAGACAACACAGGAAGCACTCCTTTAGCTCCGTGGTGTATTGAACAAATGGTAAACATGACAATAGAAGAATCGGCGATCGCTACACTACACAAACAGATGAATGGCGAAGTTTTGATTCAAGACATCGAGAGAAGAAAGGGAATTGCAACAACATCAAGTGTACATCTAAAGTAAGATTACGTGAGTAAGAAATTATTTAGACTAGCCGTGGCATCCTTGGAGAGGTCCATCCATTGTGAGCCTTTAAATTTTTTTTTTTTTCAAATTTCAATTAAGAATTTTTGCTGTATTAATTCTAAGCGTTTTCATGTGTTCATTTTTAAGATATTTCAAAATTTATTAAAAAAAAAAAAAAAGCCCGAGCCACGCCGTGGTTATCTCTTAGCTTATTTGGTAGCACAGCAGATCCAAACATTTCCTAAAAATATATTTTGATTATATTCTGTGGAACAGCGTATATTTTGGAAACTGAGATGCTGATAATGCGATTACTGAACGTTCGTTTCCAAGAATTATTGATAATGAGCATAAAGTGAATACACAGTGACAGAACATTAATAAGGCAGCATCTAATGATTAGGCATAGGAGTCAGGCGTGTCTCTCTTGAGCTCCCTGTTACACCTCCAGACGATTGGCAAAAATTTATGTGTCTGGAAAGGAAAGTGAAAGAACGAGTATTGGTCAGAGAAACTCGGCAACTAAACCTGAAAAAGCTTTACGGGCGTTTGAAACATCTGAACAAAGGGAGTTTCGAAAAGAGCAGGAGGGTATAAGAGCTTCTACGTCAAGGGCAATAAAAACTTGAGTCTAAAATATCTGGTGATACTCCGCAGTGGTGGGGCAAGTCAAGAAGAGTTTCGATAAATTCCCGGTATATCGCCTAGATTTCCTGGTATTTTTAGTAGAATGGATAATCCCTTTGCTCTGTTTTGTATTGATTGAATTTTTTTAACCAATTGGGAGTTATAATTTCATTTTTTGAGATTGTTCTCTTTACCTACAAGTGTATTTATCCCGGACAACGCCGTATGGCATTGGAGACAAGGTATTTAAATGATCTTTTAAGCAGGCGTGCTCTGTTTTTTTGTTTGGGCCGTTTTTGGCTGAGGCAGTGAGCTCTGAGTTTTCTTTCTGTTGAACAGGAAGTCATTGAAAAGATCGACCTTGGGTACCTCTTCTAGTCCATTATAAGCTCTTTCTCTGATCAAAACGAAAATCAAAGCGATTATCTTTATGTAGACCTACAAAGGCAGAGATGGAAAAGGGGTATTAGAGGTGGGGGGCCCCTTTTTGGAAAGTTTTTAATCTCTAATTTTGAAAGGAAAAAACTAACATTTTTTTTAAATTTATGCTGAATCTTTTAAATTTATTTAATCTGCTATTTAATATGTGTATTTCAAATAAAGATATTTTATTTTTAACACTTCTTATAACTATAAAAAATTTTAAGCATATACATAAGAATTTATTTAAAAATTTACTTTTCGGGAATCATAAACACATGTCTCAAGCTTATGCTAAATCTCTTAATCCAGATACTTTTAATGTTATTTAATCCATGCCTATTCCCAAATTGAAAATGCTAATAATAATATTTTATTTTCTTAACACTTATAAAGTTAAATATTATAAAAATTGTATAAAAATGTATTCAGAAAATTACTTCTCGGAAAGCATAGAAGTTATTTTTATTAACTTGCATTCGAAAAAAGGAAAGGACGCCCACTGTCTACGAGATATTTTACTATCTCGTAGGCCGTGGGCTTTCCTATTCAGTGTAATACGGTATTTAATTTTATTTAATAATTAATTTATTTATTTAATACGGCATTATTTATGTGTCAACTCCCGACTTGTGTTTTTCATCAAAGGAGGGAGCATCGACGTAATATCTCCACCAATCAGAGAGCGGAGTCATTCCTGCGGCTAGTCGCATGTGATAAACCTTTGTTCACTCTGCTTTGTTTACATGGCTCGCGATTTCAGTTC
Organism: Rhysida immarginata; assembly: GCA_023313115.1. NCBI lineage: Eukaryota > Metazoa > Arthropoda > Chilopoda > Scolopendromorpha > Scolopendridae > Rhysida > Rhysida immarginata. The sequence goes on along the minus strand of JAHWFO010075487.1, from coordinate 83,297 downwards.
AGATCGTGTTCCAAGCAAGGAAAAATATTCTCCAATGATCTTAATAGTTATATTTTTTCACTGTGTATTCCGTGAAATTTTGTAAGATAATTAGCATGTATCTATTTGTAAATTAACACTGACGTACAATTCTAAGGTAAATGATATGATGCTCAAATATAGAATACACTATACAGCATTTTTGTTCTATGAATAAGAATAAAATAAGCCTAATAAAATAATCATATCATCAGTGTCTTTGTGGTTATACTAATTTTTTTTTGTTTATAACTCGACAAAAGCTTGCCAGTCTTGTGGACTAGTTGTGTATATGGCACACCAAAAGTAATGGCACACCCCTCAAATCAGGTCAGGTTCCCTGTCCGTAATGAGACAGATCCCTCTGCTTCCATTCTCGGAATGCAGGTGCACAGGACTGCTTGATATCACACAATCATTGTAAGCAAAACCAGCTGCAGAAAGAGCAGCACGCCCAGAGCTATTCGCATTTGAAGGGGGGATGATTGTTGGTACCAGACGGATGGGAGCCTCAATATCAGATGGAGCCAACACCCTGCAATTTTCCCGCACAACCGTTGCAAGGGTCTATCGAGAGTACACCCAACGAGGGGTTACAACCCATGTCGGACAGCGGACGGGCCGCCCACGCCTCATTGATGCCAGAGGTGTTCGCCGGTTCAACCGGCTTGTAACTGCTGACCGAAGAGCGGCAGCGGGCCAAATTCGAGGAACCTTGGCAGCTGCAGGCTTTGGGAGCAGGAGGCCACGACGGGTGCCACTTTTGACAGCTGCACATCGTCGGCAACGCCTAGCCTGGGCGAACAAACATCGATATTGGACCGCTGAGGACTGGCAAAGGGTTGCCTGGTTCGACAAGTCACGGTTTCAGCTGTATCGGGCCGATGGTCTTGTCCGTGTCTGGTGCAGGCCACATGAAGCCATGGACCCCGTTTGTCAGGTGGGGACCACTCACGCAAGTGCAGGCTCCATATTGATCTAGGATGTTTTCTCGTGGCATGCAATGGGTCCATTGGTGCATCTGACATCCACTATGCGTGCTACTTCCGACGTCGATCTGCTTGGGTACCATCTGCACCCCTTCATGAACCATTTTTACCCCGCAGGCGACGGCATCTTTCAGCAAGATAATGCGCCTCCACACACGGCCCATATGTCACGGCAGTGGCTGGAGGAACATGCTACCGACTTCACGACAATGATTTGGCCTCCACATTCCCCAGATTGCAATCCCATTGAACATTTGTGGGACGTCTTCGAACGATCTGTCAGGTCGTCACCAACACAACTGGTGTGGATCTGTTGTGGGACGTCGTCGACATTGGATCTGGCAGCATCGTTATGGAGTGCAGTGGAGGTGGCATGGTTTGCAGTGCCTATGAACGTGTTCTGGGGACTGGTAGACTCTCTTCCATGACGGCTCGCCGCCGTTATCCGGGCCAGAGGGGGCCCAACCCGTTATTCGGCAGGTGTGTCATGACTTTTGGTGAGTGAGTGCATATCTGCGTCTGTCACCTATATTTCATACATGCTTCCACTCTAATAAATTGATTTTTGCGTGACACGCTGCAAAAACGCATCAAGGAAGATGTAAGAAAATTTAATTGTGACTTTGACACAAAAGCTATCAAAAATAACAGATGCCTAAAATCTGCTGATTTGCATAGCTTCAGAATAAGATATAATCGCTCTGAAACGCAAAGATGGTAAACTCATTAGAAACAACACAAATGATTATTTAAACTGTCAAAGAATTCTACAGAAAATTATATCAAAGTAGCAAGACAGAGACCTAGCAGGCGAAAATACAGAAGTACTCCTTATTCCGACAGAAGAGATTCTACACGTGTACATACAAGGAATGCAAAAGGGAAACTTTCCCTTCTTAATTTAAAGCATTTGTTGAAGAGAGCTGTAGTGGCAAGATGAGATGGACTCCCCACTTATCTCAAAAAAGAAACAGGAGAGCAAAACCATACAAAATAATTAAAAAAAAATTAACAAACTATTCTAATGCAGCATACTTCTCGAGAATTTGCCATTAACAATTCTCTTCAATAAATGCTTTAAATAAAGCGGACATGTAACGTTGATGTATCTCAGGGGTCGATTTTATCATCCCTACTATTCTGCTTATTTATTAATGGCATTGTTAATTATATTCAACCTTACTCCACTTTAAAGAGTATACTCTATGCAGATGATGTTAAATTTTTAGCTGCGAGTGGCAATTTACGTGATTTGCTAATATTGCTTAATAATGCACTCGTAGATTTGAGGTTATGGGCGAACATCAATCATTTGCAGATGCATCTAGATAAAACCAATGCGATGTCTTTTTATCAACGTAATAGGAAAGGTATACCTAACGCACTACCACTATTCTACGATAACCAACTCCTCTCAACGGCGACTTCCTTTACTTATCTCGGAGTATCGATTACTCGAGATCTCACTTGGGATTCACATAAATGAACAGAAGGCAGGGTCTTATTTCTCGCCTGCGATACCTACCAAGTAAAATCATTCTTCAACTATATTACATCTGGATACACTCGTACCTTTGCTTTTGCATAGTGTTTTGGGGTTCGTCTTCTTTACATAATCTCACCAGAGTGCTGAAATTACAAAAGTGGTTCGTCAGGTCTTAGATTAAATTGCCGAAAACTGTTTCAGAAACAGCAGGATTTCCTGAGTTTTGTATATGGACCATTTTTCAGTTATATTTTTTACGCGTATGTCTCTTTGTTTTTAAAATTATTAATTCAATGTTTGAACCGAAATCTAATAAGTCATCACTATTCTACGAGATCTAACGGCCAACTTATTCCACCTTTAACAATACATAACTATCGTCGACGATGTTTATCCTATGTCGGCATCATGTTCTGGGCACACTTGCCTCTGAGCCTTCGCTCTGAAAAAGATTTTAGGATCTTCTATAGACGGGGTACGTGTTTACAAATATTAGCTTACTTCGTGCCTAGACGTATTTCCTCTTTCGTATAAATGCACTTCTAGCGTTGGCTGTGACTAAAAGTCGCCATTATTCAGATTGACTGCCGAGTGCCGCGATTGAGTCGGAGATTATAAAATGGTACATGGAAATCGATGAAACGTTACTTTACTCAATAATTTTGCCTTTTGCGAATTGATTGAACCGGGAGCAACACAATACGGCATTTTTATTGGTTAAATTGTTCGTTTTTTACTCTTTCCTGTCTCAGAAATTCTATGGCCGGAAGTGAAGGAAGGCACAGAAAGTGGTGCATGAGCGTTTCTACTTCCTGCGCAGACCGTCTATAAGCGTCTCCAGTGCCATTTTCGTAGTCTTGAGCCGTCTTTTGCACATGATCTCCGTCATATTCAATTTCCCCCGAGTCTATATGTATACTGAATTTGTTGGAATCGACTGTCATAATGTTGTCTTTTCTTGTAAGTTACTAAGAATCTGCTGTTGACCTAATGATTCTGGCCACAGCCGACGCTTTACTTATTATCTATAGATTTCCCTTTTTTTAGTTTATAGTATGTATTAAGTACTTTCCATGTTTTATATTAGTTAGTATTCTGGGTTTATTTTTAAGTGTTGGATGACCCCCAGTGGCCTATCCATCAGTCATTTTGACCACACTAGCTCCTGTGGGTTCATCTCATCTCTTTTACTCTATTTATATTATTTTGTATTTTGTAAATAATGTATTTAATAAATAATATGTCGAAGACTGAAACAATTCTCCAGTAGATATGATTTTCAAAATATAAGAGGGAAGATAAAATTTGTAAAACTACAGATTTATTCGCTTCCCATCTGTCATCTACAAGATTTTTATGAAAGTGTTTTCAAATAGACTAAGGGTGTGTCTAAAAAGTCCGACCGGTCGCTAAATTTTGGAGCCAACAGTTCAGTCACTGTTGAGCCCGTCACAAGGTTGGTTGGTTTATTAGAAACTTGGCGTCGACTACTAAGGTCATTTTGCGCCTTTTACACAAGTTATAACAGTACGCAGCCCGGGACAAACACAAACATCCATGCCCACGGCGGGATTCGAACCCACGACCAGGCGGACTCGAGTACTAGAAAGCCTACGCCCTAGTCCTCTCGGCCACCTGGCCGGCGAGCCCGTCACAAAGCTCATTTTGGAGCCAACAGTGACTGACTCGAAATTTTGACTATGTCCGATCGACGCAGGAACGATGCAGGCATACCCGCATTTTAAATTTTCTCCCGATTCGGACGACCCTCGATTCATAATGCGACCGGTCGCGCTAATCGCGTTCGGCTTTAGATTACCGGTCGCAATTAGCGCGACCGGTCGCGTTATGAATCGAGGATCGTCCGAATCGGGAGAAAATTTAAAATGAATAAAGCCAGCTACATATGCCTGCATCGTTCCCGCGTCGATCGGACATAGTCAAAATTTCGCGTCAGTCACTGTTGGCTCCAAAATGAGCTTTGTGATGGGCTTTTACTGGTCGCGACCGGTCGGACTTTTTAGACACACCCTAAATAGTGCTAGGATCCACATCCATCCAATAGAATAGGCTGGATTCAAAGCTCTAGAGACAAATGGAATAGACAGAACATACATAAACACATTTAAGAAGGTTTACACTGAAGCGACGACTAATATCCATTTAAACAAAGGAGAAGGCAGGATAAAAATTGAAGAACGAGTTAGAAAATGAGAGACAATAACACCAAAATATTCAATGTTGTACTAGATTAGAAGAATAGAGATTTTAAAATAAATAAGAAAAATTGCACCGATCTTTGCTTCACCGATGACACTTCTTATTATCGAGAATCCAGGCGAAGTAGAAAACATGATACAAGAAATTGTAAACGCCAGTATAGGGGAGGGATTAAAAATGAAATATAAAGAAAAGTCTTAGAATAGCAAATGGTAGTGTTTAATAAAGTAACCTACGCGTTTCCAAGTACATTTCGTCATCAAGATAAGGAACGACTACAACTAAGTCAGTCCCCACCATCGAAAGAAATTCTCACTGATAGCTTGGATTACAAGTTTTTGAACAATTAAGGTAACAGATATTTACAAAGATTGATTATAATAAAACAAGATGATGTAAATATGCCGAATGGCTCTTATACACTAAAAGTCTTATATGTTATCCTGGCATTTCAGTTTGCCTGTGTTGGTTGGAATGGAATGGCGTGGAGTCCACTGTTTCTTGTTTATGATTGCGTTAACGGCGTCCAGGACTGTATTTCTCTCAAAGCTCGTCTGATTGTTTAAGATTGTTAAACTTGGCCGTCCAGAGTGGAAATAGGGATGAGGTTTATGACTGGTGTGGGCGAATTACAGTTCTTTTAACTGAAAAGATTAATCGCTGCTCTTCATTTCAGTAAGATAGACTTTGCAGATGAAATATTTAACGGAATTATTAAAAACAGAGCAATAAATATTTAACAATATCACAAACATGTTCGATGAGGGTTTATCCTACGCCAAACTTCAGATGTTTAAATTATTGATGAAAATAGGAACGAAAATTCCACAACCTGAATTCGAACCTGAAACCTTCGAAGAACTGAAGTTTCCCGGTTCGAATCCAGGCTGTGGAATTTTCTTTCCTGTTTTCATCAATAAATATTTAGTTTATTTATTTATTATTTTCTGTAATTCGAACATTGATATTTTTACTTCTTAATTTCTAAATTCTGTAATATTTTGATTCCGAAATTGTTCATGCCGCCATATTTTATTTTAAAAGATAACGAAAGCCATTACGCTATCCCGTAGTAAAAAGCACAGTATACTGCATAAATATATGGGAAAGAGTAAATACACCCATTTTCGGTGACTTTTGGTGAAAATCATATATGTTTGGCAAAAAGTGTGCACGAAAGTGTAAATCCACCCATTTGGGTGACTTTCGGTGGATATCGTACTGTATAAGATACATTATTATTTCCCGTCAATACAAATTTATTAGCCGATACGTTATTTTTTAAGCTTAATCCCAGAAGATATATCATTTCGAAAGATTGATAGCTATTCCCTATGAAATACAATAATAGATTTATATCTTATATATTATTATTTTGATAAATCTGCAGCAAATTTAAAGCTAATTTTCTACTACTGATTATTTCATGAACAACATGTAAAAATTTAAGTCTTGTATTCCCCATTATATTGTGGAGCGTGCTTTGCCAATTTGTCGCTTACTTCCTCGCGTAGTTTTTACGTTATCATACAGCATTTCTGCTAACCTAATAATAATATACATTGATTTATAATAATAAAGAAAAACTTTCGTAATTTAAGGCTCAAAATCAGATTTCAATTAAAACAGTTTGACCTCACTTGTTATGCCTACCTATCTTTGTTGCTAAGAAGCAATAAATGGCATCGTCCAACGTGATTCGAACTCGACTTCTTGTCTGAATTGATTAATCTCACTTGTTTATGTATTGCAAGGAAGCCGAACATCATTCACCTAAGTGAAAACGCTTTTGGAATAGACTCAGTGTTGCCAGATTAATCTTTAGTAACTTTTTTAACGCCCTTGTCCTTTGTTGGATATTGTTAAACAATGCAGAAAAAATGAAAACAAGGTCATGCGCTTTAAAAAAAGTTACTAAATCTGGCAACACTTTGAACAGACTATAGTTTCAAAGCATTGTTGATATGGAGTACAATGCTGATACAAGTGCTTTTACGATTGGCTCATGTGAATGTCAGTTAAGTAAAGAAGAGTTTGTGGAAATGAACAGTGAATCAAGGCACTCGGGCAGTATTATAAATTCAAGTGCAAGGGATTCGGAGGATAGTCGTCTGTTGAGTGATGAATTTAGTGAAATTAGCCCTGCAAACCAACCAAGTATGGCTGCAAAAAACGGAAAATTATATGATTCTGGATATTTATAATTGTGAATTCGGGAGCAATAGTTCTAGTAACGGAGAGTCACTCGGAAACAGATTAAAATTGGATACTTCCTACTTCAGCATCAATAATGTGCCAGCGGTTACAGAGGAGAATCAAGTGGTAGAATGTGCTAGCTCTACACTGTTGGCCAAGTAACGATGATGGAAGACTTAATGCTTTCGGAGACGCAAATTCAACATTCATTAATGAAAATAGGATCTCTAATTAGTATGTGGATAGAAAAGAAAAATAGTGGTGAGCAGAAATTAAGAAATAAGGGTCACGGGGTTAATACATCCCCTTACTAACGCAAGTTATTGATGTGTATATGTTATTGTAACAGATGTAATAGAGGGAAGCTATGCAAAGAGTGCAGTCGAGGACCATGTACTGGAGGCAAACGAAAAGACCAAAATATAACTTTTTCATCCGTGGGTAGTTCCTTTGAAAAGAAAGGGAGTGCATCCAAGGATAAGATACAAAATAGGCCGGAAGCATCAAGAACTGTTACGTCAATGATAATTACAAGGCAAAAAAGTCAAACAAGGATGACATATCGTAATGTGCTTGAACAGCAGGCAATGCCAGTCGGCAATTTGCATTTATCTAATGTTTTTGACGTTGATCATAAAAGAAGGAAGTGGTAGCAGAGAAAAACTTATAATTATAAGAGAAGGTAAGATAATCGGGAGATGGGCAGTATATCGAGCGCTATATTTATGATAGCCCATTATGCAACATTGATAATGATAGTAAACGAGAGTCAAAACAGAGAAAGAATTATGGAGGTCAGGTTGATAGAAGTTAACAGCAAGTTTCGAAAAGAAGGGATCGTCGAGGTTTTCAATCCCACCAATGTTCGCTGAAATTTGTCGGAGCGAGGGTGTCATATGCAAAAGACGTGACGTCGGTGAGAGGCATGAAGTATGACGTGAGGAGAAGGAAGCACCAACGTCCAAGAGAAGTACAGGAGACACTACGGCGAGTGGACTTGCGAAAGGGAAGTTCTGAGATATATCTTCGGGACGGGAGTAAAAGCTTCTTCCCTAGCAAAGAAAGAGCATTCCCAAGCAGCAGCAATGTGAATGCGGTTGAACAATGGCGATGGACTGGAATTCGTTCGAAAAAGGCGAAGCTGTGAAGGCAGCACGTCCAAGGCTCCCTCAGCATGTAACGAGAGGTGTGGGACTTCGCGGAAGGGAGCGAAAGTTGACAAATTCTCTCGAATCCTGTCCAGCGATACCAAGCAGCCCATGCGCGGGGTTAATAAATCAGTGTAAGTCGAACTGCGCTCTTTTCGATTCTCATAATAAGTTATCGGTTGGGGAATTTGCCATTGGCAGCGATCACCCAGCTTCGACGAATGTATCGGGTTGGCTGGACGAGACCACGCTCTTCATTTGAAGTAATGAAACGGGGCGTGGAATATATCCATAGAATTATATTGACTCCTAAGATAGAGCACAAATAATACTGCGGCTCGTATTTTTGACATGCAGCTATGTGGAGCGTCTGAAAGATCTGTTCATTATTGTGTTCTTCGAGTTGAAAAGAACTATCAAGTCTGCGGCGTCTTCCCCTTCTCCCCTGGAGCTTTCTTGCCTGGAGAGGCCGGGGGACTCGTCAATAATGCATTGGAACGGTGATTGTGTCTTTATTTCATCCATTACTGCAAGCTGAATGCTTCAAAGGCGATAAGCCTTTATTACTTGAAGTTTTCTATTTAGTCTGTGTAGCAGTCTCTCCTTCGCATACCGCGAGGCGAGTACTCGTTAGTGTTTTGCGTGTGCATCGATTTTACTCCAAAAGTGATGATTTCTCTGAAGTGTTTTCATATTTATTCGTGAATGCTGGTAATGAGAATTTGCATAACGGCAAATAAGTGCTTTTGTTTTATTTGTGCCTTTCCACCGTATTACTGGCGATTCGTCATGTCGATCTTCATTCTTGTGCTGAGTATGATTGATTATCGTCTGTGACTTGTTAAGATATTTGTTTACGTCTTGCTCCGGGATCGGAGAGCTGTTCCTGCGTGAATTAAAATTTTCCAGTACCTTTAGCCACCCATACCGAGGTACTTTCAGCTATTTAATTCTTATGAATCCTATCATTTGCAAAATTGTAATTCCAGTGCGCTGAATAAAGCTATCTTTTTTATTTTAAGCTCCGTCTCTGCGGGTTTATTTTGGCAGCTGACAACTATCACTTTTATGTAGAAGAAACGTGGATACTGAACGGCAATATCATCGAAAGAATGCAAACCACCCAAAGAGGTATGGAAAGTTGTAAATTGTAAAAGAAAAATCAGCCAAGAAACTGTGAACACAATTATCATACTAACGACGATAGAAACCACAATAATCATTTTAATAATGCCTTAGATGTACAGAGTGGTTATAAAATAAGTTCGCCTACTCAGAGCCATCTAGAGCCCAATCTAATGAACCGATTTTGACGCAAATGTAGGCTATTCAGACCATGAGGGAGAGAATAACGGAAAGAAAAAAAATCGTGCAAATTTTCACTACCAGGTATAATTGTGGCGCTGTGAAATGACAAATGGAGATTTTAAAACTAGTTTTTATTATTTTAAACAAGTAGGTTTTTGTTGATTACAGCATGTGTTCGTTCTCAACAGCGGCCTTACCAGCAGAAAGTTTATTCAAATTAGAAAGTCAACATACCCAGAATGGAATGGATTGATCTATTCATTTCATTATGTTTAGTGAAAAGCTTTTACGAAAGATCATGATCTTAAGCAAGAAAGAACGCGCAATGTTGGTAAAGTTGTTTTACCAGAATGATAGCAGCAGTCCAACTATATTGCGAGCATATCGTCGTCTAAAAGTACTGCGAAAAGAGCCCATGTCATATACTGGATTGCGAAAAATGATAAAGAAATTAGAATCGACTGGCAATTTGGCTGTCGCACCAGGAAGAGGACGACGCAAGATAGTAGACGAAGTTGTTGAAGGCGTGGTTGTTGCAGTGGTGGACAGAGCTTCCTCTTCTCAACATTCTACAACAAGTGCTCGAGCAACAGCACGCGATTTGTTCATTCTGTGGTCCACGGTGCGAAAGGTCTTGCGTTCTCTTTTGCATTGGTACCCATCCGATCCCTCCCAACCTCAAGATCCCTCTCAATGCGCTGACTTTGCTTATCGCTTTCTGGAGATGATGACTGTTCATGACCTGTGGCCGTGGAACATTCTATGATCAGAAGAAGCACATTTCACCCTAGAAGGAGCGGTGAACACGCAGAACTATCGCATATGGCATGCCTAGCTCCCCCATGTCGTGCATGAAAAGCCATTGCATTCTGAATGCGTGGCTGTATGATGTGGATTCACCGCTGATTCTATTCTAGGCCCCTTTTTCTTTGAGGAAGTGACACAACGAGGTCCTTTAAGATGTTCTGTGACTAATGCACGGTATTGTGAATTTCTTGCACAGCATGTGATTCCTGCTTTGCGAGAACGACGACGCTTGGAAAGCACTCTCTTCATGCAAGATGGAGCACCTCCTCTTATTGGTCGACAAGCGAAGGAATTTCTTTGTGCCAACTTTGGAGATGATCGTGTGATCTGTAGAAGTTTTCCAGATAAGTGGCCTCCATGTTTTCCGAATTTGAACCCGTGGGATTTTTGGCTCTAGGGATTTTTGAAAGATCGGGTCTATCAACAAATAGTACGGACTGTGCCTGAGCTGAAAGTCAGCATTAGACGACATGTCTCAGACATTTCCCGGGAAACACTTCATGCAACAATGGGGAAGTTGCATGGAATTTCTTTTTTAAAAAGAAGGCCTGTTTTATATAGTTTCCGATACGCTGAATATGAAAATCGCCATTAAAAATCTTAAAAGTATTAAAAAAACTATCAAATTTAAATTTAAAAATGCAAAACCACGCCCCCAAACTAAAACGATGTGTGACGTCACACGCCATTGAAACACACGCCTTTGTAGATCAGCTCTGCCACTGCGCATGCGCAGAAAGGGGATAGTTCCTAAATGGCATCTTGTTTAGCGATACCGGTATTTCTTCGCGTATTTTAATGCATAATTAAACCATCCAGTAACAAATTGATGCTATACAAGTCAAACAGGTTGTTTAAAAGCTCCTCGAACTAATAAAATCGATCATTTCAGATATAAGATAAAATAAAATCTTGTAAATATTCCAAGGAGAAGCTTTAGCAGTGAAGCAGAAATACATTTATACATTTATTAAAAAGA
>JAHWFO010075487.1:45016-67146 GCA_023313115.1 Rhysida immarginata | reverse complement strand
CCCCCCCCCCCCCCCCTGAGTAGGGGAAGGCAAGTGGCAGATCCTGCGGTGGCAGATCTTTCATTTATTTTTACCCCTCTATTTGCACTTTTTACTTCTCCCCAAGATTTTTAATCAAAAAAATTGATTTTCTCGAACATAATATGTATAAAATGTAAAAAACCTCGTATCTTTCGTTTTCCATCATTTCCGAACATATGATATATAACATGCCATATGTTGCCATAGTTCTTAGGTCCAAGTGACTGCCACCCCCGCAAATCCGACCCCCCTGGAACAATTGGGCCTAAACTTCATAGTACTGTAGATCTTGCCTAGAGGAATCTGGATACCGAATTTCACGCCTGTACGTACCTAAATAGCACACAGATATGTTGCCCTCCCTGAATCCCACCCCCGTAATTCCAAGCCCAGTGTACCAATCAAAACTAAACTAAATAGTGCAGATGGGCATGCCCATAATAAGCTACATTCCGAATTTCAACATTCTATCTCAAAATGTAGAAATTATGAAGGACTGACATTATAAAACCAATAAGTTGCTCCATTCTTCCGCTATTTATTAATATAGATTATGAGCACTTGAGCAATCGTGCGTCGACAAAGCAATTTCACGTGCGCGCGCCGATGTCAGTAATGCTTAAAAGATCAACAGAAATAACAATGTATTCCTTCTTGACAAATCGGTTGTTATATGACATGACTTTATCTTTGTATTCTTTATGACATGTACTGATTTAGCACGTGAATTCGACTTGAAGGGGTCCACGAAAAAATCTGAAAAGTTTATACGGCCGAGCTAAGACTTTGATGGTCATATTTCTGAAAACAGAATTTAAAAAATTAATTCGTGTTCAAGTTATCGTGCAAACGGCTGCCGGACGGACGGACGGCCGGATAAACGTAAAGACCAAGGGCGCATTCTTATAAGTAGCTTTTATGCTAAAGCTCCTATTAAATAAGACTCTTTGACCACAACAAAAAGTTGCTTTTTTTTGTGGTCAAAGGGTCTTTTATTTATTTTATCTTATTACTTTTATCCACATTTCTTTCCCTTTTTATTTTTTCTGGTGGTTGTACAATTTTTTGCCGACTCCTGAAAAGTCTTTTATATTTCATATATAGTTTAAAAATTACAGCACCTTATGAAGGCATAGTGCCGACGTTTCGATTGCCCCCCCCCCCCCGACCCCCACGAGAAGAGACGAAAACGCAACTATCTATGATAAAATAATAAAGCTCACGAAATTTTGTTCGAAAAACGAGTCCTTCTATTACTTATTTTCATGTCTATATTTCTTCTTGTGGATTTCAGAATTATAGTCGATAATCACCGAAACAAAGATAAGATGTATACATCCATGGGTAAATAATACACTTGAACAGGTGATCGAAACCGGGCGAAATTTAAAGTTCTGATCAAAGTTCTGCTACGTCTGAAGAATCAGACGAAAAGACTAATTGTATCCCATGTGCTTTTATCCATTCCTTCTTCGGCTAACTCAAAATCGAAGAAAATAACATACGAGTACGAGGTCATGGAAACAAACGTTAATGTCGCACCGGGTATCGCTCCTCAGTACTTTCATCTATTTTTATTTCTTCTCTCGTGATATTTTGGTGCCCTTATGAATGCTTTATTGTCTTATTATACTTAGTGTTTGTATACATGGGAATGATATAATAATTATGAGCATACATGTTTATTACAGACAAATCACAGGTATAGATGTTAGGCATCTAACATCTATCTCTATGCAGACAGATCATGAAAAGCAGCGTAAGAGATAGGCATAATTTCTGGTTTCATGGCGCGTGACGTCACATCACTCTTGAGCTATGACGTAGCGTTTTTTAGTGGTGTCAACTTTAATAATTAAAAAAAAAAAACTACGCACAATTAGAAAAAAAGAATACCCATACCGGTATATTAGTGATCTAAACTATCGAAAAAAGTTTTTTAAAAATTTCATGCAACTTCCCCATTGATCATGCTGTGCTATGCTTCCAACATGTCATTGATGCAGGGGGCGGATATATTGAACATTTGCTGTATTCAAACAAAAACCTTGCCTGCTTGTTTAAAACAATAAAACTAGTTTTAAAAATCTCCATTTGTTATCCCACAGCGCCACATTTTCACCTGGTGGTGAAAATTTGCACTAATATTTTTCTTTCCCGAATTCTCTTCCCCATGGTCTAAATAACCTACATTTCAATTTGGATCACAATCGGTTCATTAGATTGGACTTTTTTATAACCACCCTGTACATTTCGGGGGCTATGCTCCCTTCATCAGTGATTGATTTAAAAGACAGAGAACTCGGAATTTATAAGAATTTACAAAAATAAATAACCAATTGCAGAAATATACCCTTAATACCTAATTACAAAAATACACACGAAAACAAAACAACCAATCACGCTATTATGTCAGGTTTCTACTGTCTCCAAGTTGAAAGATCCGCGATATTTAAGGCTCCGCCTGGAGGAACGAGCAGGAAAGCTTCGTTGCAATATATGGAACGCCAGGGGAATCTATCGGAAGCGCATCGAATACTACAATTTCATCATTAATTGGAATATTGACATAGCTTTCGTGTGTGAGACGCACCTGAAATCAACTCAAGCTTTTAACTTGCCGGGTTATCATGTTTATCGAAAGGATCGACCTCTGGGTAACAACGCCAGTCAAGCATTTGGTGGAGCAGCTATCATTGTCAAAGATGGCATTGATCATCGTGAGACTATCACTCCCGACTATATACGTATGGAAGCCGTTTCCGTTATTATAAGTGATGCTAACGCAGGCGAAATTAAGTTCGTCTCATTATATAACTCGCCTAAGCACAAGCTTAGTCCATTCGAACTCGACGATCTGCTGTCCGGACCCATTCCGGTTGTAATGGCCGGCGACTTAAATGCTAAGCATCATGCATGGAACTCTAAATGCCCCAATCAAAATGGCAATATCTTATATGGATATACATTGAACGAAATTAACACCTTTGTTGCTGGTCCCCTTGAAGACACCTACTACTGCGACCACTCCCCTGTTAGTGACGTGCTCGACATCGTTGTTCTTAAAGGGTTCTTCAAGCCCTATAATATATTTACGGTAGATGACTTATCCTCTGACCATCGACCAGTGATGCTTATCTTTGAGGGTTTGGACATCGATATGAAGATTGAGCTTCGCTCCAAGCAGGACGGGAAACTCTTCAGAGATATTCTTCGCGAAAAAAGCATCCCATACAAAGAGGTTATTGCCAACGATGACATCAACACAAATATTAGTTCTATCACTAGTGTTATCCATGAGGCTAGTTGTTCCAGTGCCTCCACTGCTGATCGAAAGCGTCCTGAACATCTCGACCTTCCTCCCTACATCAGACGGCTTATTCTTGAAAGGAATACCTATAGAAAATTATGGCAGCGTAAGCGACTACCCTTTTACAAGACAAAGTATAACAGGCTTTCTCGGAAGGTCCAGGAAGAGGTTATAGCTCTACGAAGCCAGAGGTGGAACGAAAAACTTAAATCCTTGTCAGTCCAGGACAACTCGCTCTGGGGTACTGTAAGGGCCTTAAAAGGAAACAGACCCATCAACTTGCCACCACTGCTTACTACAGGTGGTGATGTTGTCACCAGTGATCGTGATAAAGCTCAACTGATCGCCGACTCCCTGGAAAAGCAGTTTACCACACCTTGTGAAGAAAACCCCGATAGTCGCTCAAATACTCAACTTGTCAACGATGTGTGTATCTCCTATGAACCATCCCAGAGTGTTCCTACGCATGAGGAAATTATTAGCACAAATGAAATCTCCGACATCATAAAGCATCTTAAAAGCAGGAAAGCAGCAGGTTTGGATTCTATCACAAACAGTGCCCTTAAGAACCTGCCTCCTAGTGCCGTCTCGATTATTACCAGGGTCATAAATGACTGCTGGAGACATGGATACTTCCCTGACAAGTGGAAGGAGTCCGTCATCGTTACGATACCGAAGCCTGGTCTGAACCCTGCCCTTGCTGTCAGCTACAGGCCCATAAGCTTACTACCTACGATGTCAAAAGTCCTTGAACGTGTTATTCTAAGGAGGTTTAATGCTTTCTGCGAGGCCAATAATCTTGTTCGCGAGGAGCAATTCGGGTTTCGCCCGGGTCACTCTTGCCAACTACAGCTTTGGAGGCTTGTTGCTGATCTAAACACTCCCCTAAATTGCGCCAAATACGGTGGCCTTATCTTTCTAGATGTACGGAAGGCTTTTGATGAGGTCTGGCATAACGGCCTGAGATACAAGATGATTACTTATGGCTTTCCTGACGAGCTGATCGCTTTGATTAGTTCCTTTCTGTCAAACAGGACTTTTCGTGTCAAGGTTGGCTGCTCCATGTCTAACCCTTGTGACATCAAGGCTGGTGTTCCCCAAGGCTCTGTCCTGGGCCTGCGTTGTTCAACTTCTATATTCACGACTTCCCAGCATTTACAAAATGCTAATTATACCTACTCGCTGACGATGTGTCCATCATGACTTGTGCCCGAAATCCCACTCATGTCATATCTCGGTTACAAAATGCTGTGCGTCTGTGTGAGAAATGGTTTGCTAAGTGGAGGTTAAACCTGAACGTAGATAAATGCAAAGCCATGTTCGTTATCAAAAAACTTAGAAAACCCCCGAAGTCAATCTCCCTATCTGGCAAGGAGCTCGAGTGGGTAAAGAACTATAAATACCTCGGAGTTGTGATAGATGCCAAGCTGAATTGGGGCGATCATCTCTCTTATGCTATCAACAAGGCCAAGAAGGCGAAGTTTAGTCTGGTTGCCCTTCTGGGACGAAACAGTTCGCTTGGATTGGACAGCAAACTGTTGCTATATAAAATGGTAATCCGAACCATTCTTCTGTACGGTATGCCTGCCTGGGCTACAACCTGCAAATCCAGATGGAAGGACCTACAAACATTCCAAAACGTCACCCTTAGGACCACTGCCCAACTCGACAGGAGAATAGCAACTAATACTTCCATTGCTGAAGATTTCGGTATACCTACCATTGGAAACCACGTCAAAGAGTCGCTGAAGAAGCTTCTTCCGAAGATGAAGGACCATCCCAATCTTCTGGTTGCAGGTATTCTTGAGCATCCGCTCCCCTTTAGAAGCCTCCTTAGACATCGCAGGCCTTGTCACATACTGGACGTCAACTTCGATGACATCCAAAAGGCCATCTTCCCACCCTACTGGATCACCTAGCTCTTCCTCGTCCTATCGTCAATCAACAATCAACTTTATCGTCCTGTTAGGAAAGGACTCCTCCGTATACTGTGGATGACTTAACCAGGTTCATCTGGCTTCTTTCCTAATTCAGCGTATTTCTTTTGGCTATATTACTGGACGAGTATGGCAGTGGAAGCATAGCTTCCGGACCGCTCGTTTGTTTTTCTTCCCTGCGCTGTTCGATTGTCGATTGTCGAACGAGCAGGGGTCTATACGTTTGGGTGCACCACATGTGCACGCTTTTATTTGGGCAGTTCACAGAGAGATGTGACCAAACGAAAGACGTAACATATAAGGTAAGCCGGAGGAAGGTGGACTGTTCTGTTCGTTTTAAACTTATACTTATGGTGATCGGATCAAAAATGACCCATAATTACTTTTTTGCAAGATTTTTCACAGCTTATCTTATTTATTATTAAAACAATTACAATATATCATAAATCATTTAAATTTACATTTTGTAGATCATACAAAACAATTTTAATAATATACCGGGTGATCCAAAAGTGTATTACATTTTCTTACATTGTTAACGACATATTCAGTGTTTGCACGTGCCTCGTGATTCTTATGAAGGCATTGAATTGCTGGAAAGCAAACAATGGAAATGTCGTTATCAATGTAAAAAAATGTAACCCACTTTTGGATCACCTAGTGTAAATAATGAACGGATAAGGGAAAAGGACGAGACACAAAAACCCTGGAATACAATAAATAATAGTTATTAAATAAAAATGAAAATTAAAAAATAATTAACAATTAACAAAATAATTAATAAATAATAAGTAAAATCAAAATAAAACTATAAAATCAAATAAAAAGCTGACGTTTCGGATAGAGACTATCCTTTATCAAGGCAAAAAGGATAATTCTCTAAAGGCAATTAGAATATAAATTATACAAAATAGTTATACAAATAAATTATACAAATAGACAAAAGTTATAGGCATTTGAAAAACTATTTGGATCAAAAAAGACCCGAATAGCACAGGAAGGGTAAAAGTTATGAGTCATGTGAATAGAATCTAGTATAAATAATCGATAAAGAGAAAAATGAAGCATTTTTACCACCCTTATTTGCAAAATAAAAGTTTAGGTTTTTCACTTAGAAGAAACAATCTTCTTGGCAAAACAATTTCTGACGTCACAAAATGCTCCACGTAAATAAAACTCCACAGACATGCAGGAAAAATGAATCTATTTATTTTTTTGTGGGAAAAAATCCGATATTGGAAATAAAAAAAATTGCTAAAATATGTTGTCATCAGGAGCAAACCTGTATGCAAAATTTAAGAGCGAATGGAAAAGCGGAAGTGCTTCAAAATTCGACTGAAAGGTTCCGTACAAGAGCGAGTTAATATAAGGGTGGTAAAAATAGAATCATGTGAATAGAATCTTGCATTGAATCTAGTATTAAAACAATCAAAATTTCAAAGAAAAGCACATTTACTGAAATGTTTCTTGAACAAAATAAACAATGAGTCAAATATGACCCAAACATCGTAAGTGTAAAAAAAAAATCCTTATATCATACAAAAAATATTTACAACCTCTGGCAAAAAGTCTGCGATACTTATTGCCGATTCGCTGGGGCGCGATATTAGTTCATTTTTTAAAAAATAAGGATACACAGTTAAACGGTATAAAAATTAATTTACGTTTGTTTGGATTATTTATATTCAACAAAAAATTTAAATGATATTCTAAACAAATAATAACACTGAAAAAAATTAAAGCTAACCCCCCTGGTTGGAAAAATGTTTGCGATAATGAAATACATGGAAAAATATTTCCAATAATTTGTTGCAAATGAATTTAGTATTCCGTTGCACTACCCTTGGCTTGTATTCATACTTTGTTACACTTAAGCATTGAGTCAAAAGGATCTCTTATGTAACAGTGTTCAAGTTCAGACCAAATGGGCTTTATTGAAGCCGACAATTCTTGCTTGTTTGTTGGGTGTTTTTCCTTGATGAATGTCTTCAACTTGTGCGAACAATTATCGACTGGTTTCATGTCGGGGCTGTTGGCTGGCCTTTCAAATTGGGGTATTTGATTGGTAGCAAAATGCGCCTTCACATTTTTTGAACGATGGCAAGATACAATGTCATCTTGGAAGATGCACTGATCATCTCCAGAATGATCTTCAACTGTTGGAAGAAGGAGGGCATCAATAATAATGTATGCTTCCGAGTCGACTGTGGTTTTCATTATGCACAGCTTGCTTTATCCTTTAAAAAAAATACAATCCCAAACCATAAGTCCTTGTGGAATCTTTTCTTTGCTGACTAGGCAGTCATTAAATTTTCTTTTGTACGCGTCCAGACAAATTTCCAACGTCGTCACCACTTGACAAAAAAAATCAGGCTTTCGTCAGAAAAAAAACAACTTTCCTCCAATCTTCAATTGTCCACTTTATGTAAGTTCTTGCCCATTTTAAACGTACCTGTCGGTGTTTCTAAGTTAGACGCGGATTTGTCTTCGCTTTCCTCGAATGAAACCAAGTTCATGTTAGTCGATTTCGGTAGGTTCTGTCACAAACGCGAACATGAGATGTCTTCTTCCACTCGTTATTTATCTCTTTCAATACTTTTTATCTCATTTTCTTGTGATTTCTTTTACAGTTCTCTTCTTGCATTTGCTAGATTTCTTCGGTCTTCCTGACTTTGGTTTGGTCTGGACATGGTCTGTTGCTCTGAATTTTTTCCATGTAGTGAAACAGTGGATTGATCACATCCCAACAAGTTTGCAACTAAAGATTGAGTTTTTCCATCATCTAGCATTTTCACAATGTGCATTTTCAGCTGTTGAGGCAGTTCTTTAACGAGTCCCATTTTATGCTTGCAAATTTTATTTATATGAAATATTTTTGTGAACTATTGCCTTCATAAGCTTTAGGTTTATCATCTAAAAATGAATGGTATAATCCTTTCTACTTAAACCACTGTAGAAAATATTGACAGTAAATTATTGCAAACTTTTTTCCATCTGATTTGGTTATCGCAAACATTTTTCCAACCAGGGGTATTGGTATTAATTTTTTATTCAGTGTAATTATCTTTTTAGAACATCATCTAATTTATATGTAATGTAAATTTTCCAAATAAACATATATTAATTTTTGTACCGTTTAATTGTGTATTCTTGTTTTTCAAAAACAACTAACATTGCGCGCCAGCGAATCGGCAATAACTATCGCAAACTTTTTTTGCCAGTGGAGAAAATTTTAATTGAAAACAAAATTTAAAGGAAAAACAGTAGTTACAAAATTTATTGTTAGTCAGTTATATTTGCAGATGATAATAATGAGAAAATTTTAAAAAAAAATTACATTTGTTGGATTTAATTTTTTATTCAGTGTAATTATCTTTTTAGAACATCATCTATTTTTTGTGTAATGTAAATCATGCAAAAATATTAATTTTTGTACCGTTTAATTGTGTATCCTTATTTTAAAAAAATCAACTAACATCGTGCCAGCGAATCGGCAATATCTATCGCAAACTTTTTGCCAGGGGTTGTATAAGTTTTAATTAGTATAAAAATCAAATAAAATTAAATTTAATAAAAGTCAAAAAAGATGATGGCTATTTATACAAACAGACAAAAGTTATAGGCAGTTGAAAAACGATTTAGGTCAAAAAAGACCCAAACAGCACAGGAAGGTTAAAAAAGATTGTAAGTGAAAAAAAATTAAACTTTATCATATATTATCCACCTTAAGTAAAAAAAATTAAGAATTTTCAAAATGAAAGATCAATATTAAGTTTAATAGAACATTAAGTTATCAATGCCTTCATCAATCCACCCTACCCATGGACCCCAGCTATGCCTATAATGTTGCTAATGGCCGATCAGTGAGGCTATGCCTTCATTCAATAGCCTTTACTTAACACCTCCACCAACCAAATAAACTACATTTTTACAATCGTTATTCAAATTTGTAGATCAGAATGACTTTAATCGTGTCTTAGATGGTAGGGATTTTACTCACCAAGCTGGATGCTACTGCTTGCAGAAAATTTTTTCCCTTCCCGTTGAACGCGGCCGAAATCGATGGAATCGGAAATAACTAAAGAACAAATACCGTCGTATAGTGGAAATGATCGAAAATCGATTTAAAAAAAAATGTTGGCGGTAACAGCTTAACATTATCCACCTTCCGCTGGCTTACCTTAGCCTGCATAAAAAATGCAAAACTAGGTGCCTCGTCTTTTGCAACATATTTTGAATGAAAACCATGCTTATGATTCCGATTTATTTGAAGTCATTCACTCATATAAAAAACATTTTGGAATCCCTGGAAATTGTAAAAAAACAGCGAATCAGTTACTAAACAGTGACGACGTCCCCCATCCAGCAGAGGATTGGTTACCCCTGGCTAATTTTATTCTCAAATAAATCGCTCCGACAATCGACAATCGAACAGTGCAGGTAAAACGAAACGAGTGATCCGAAAGCAGCGCTTTCACTGCCATACTCGTCCAGGAAGTAACCACGGGAAGTACACTGAACTAGGCATGAAGCCAGATGATACTTAGTTAAGTCATCCAGAGGATAAGAGGGAGCCCTTTCCTATCAGGACGATAGTGTTGATTGTTGATTGACGAGGGACACGAGGAGCTAGGAGATCCAATATTCGGGAAATATCGCCTTTTGGATGTCGTCGAAATTGATGTCCAGGAGGTGACGTGGCCTGCGATGTCTAAGAAGGCTTCTGAAGGTAAGCGGGTGCTCAAGAATACCAGAGGATTGGGATGGTCCTTCATCTTCAGAAGCAGCTTTTTCATCAATTCCTGGACCTGATTCCCAATGGGAGGTATCTCAAAATCGTCGGCAATACAAGTATTTGTTGCAACTCTCCTGTCAAGTTGAGCAATGGTCCTCAAGGTAACGTTTTGGAAAGTTTGGAGGTCTTTCCATCTGGACTTACATATTGTGGCCCAGGCAGGCATTCCATATAACAGAATGGTCCGGATTACCATTTTATATAGCGAAAGTTTGCTATCTATTCCAAGAACGCTGTTTCGCCCCAGGAGGGCGACCAGGCTGAACTTTGCCTTCTTAGCCTTATTAATAGCATAGGAGACGTGGTCACTCCAATTTAGCTTGGCATCTATCACCACTCCGAGGTATTTGTAATTCTTTACCCATTCGAGCTCTCTACCCGAAAGAAGGAGAGGCTTCGGGGGTTTCCGAAGTTTCTTGGTAATAAACATAGCTTTGCACTTGTCGACGTTTAGTTTGAGTCTCCACTTAGCAAACCATTTCTCGCACTTATGTAAGGCATTCTGCAATCGAGATATGACATGAGCGGGAACGCGAGCAGTGGTCATGATGGACGCGTCGTCAGAGAACAGATACAGCTTGCATTTTGTAAATGTTGGGAAGTCATGGATGAAAAAGTTGAAGAGTGCAGGGCCAAGAACAGAACCCTGGGGAACACCAGCTTTGACATCACACGGGTTTGATATGGAGCAACCAACCTTTACACGAAATATCCTGTTCGACAGAAAGGATCTAATCAAGGCAATAAGATCGTCCGGAAATCCACAAGTAATCATTTTGTGTATTAGGCCTTCGTGCCAAACCTGATCAAAAGCTTTTCGGACATCCAGAAATACAAAACCACCATATTTAGCGCAGTTAAGAGGAGTGTTTAAATCTGCAACAAGCCTCCAGATCTGGAGTTGGCAGGAGTGACCTGGTCGAAAGCCGAATTGCTCTTCACGAACAAGATTGTTAGCCACACAGAAGTCATTAAATCTCTTAAGAATGGCGCGTTCAAACACTTTTGATAGCATAGGTAACAAACTTATAGGCCTATAGCTGACAGGGAGTGCAGGGTTTAGACCAGGCTTCAGTATGGTAACGATAACAGACTCTTTCCACTTGACAGGAGAATAACCATGTCTTCAGCAGCCATTCATGGCCCTGGTAATAGTCGCAACAACATTAGGAGGTAAGTTCTTGAGAGTGCTATTAGTGATGAAATCGATACCTGCTGCTTTCCTGCTTTTAAGATGCTTGATGACATCGGAGATTTCGTGAACACCAATAGTGTCCTCACAGGTAGAAATACGATGAGTGAGCTCGTATGCGATGCATCCATCGTTGACAAAACGAATATTTGGGAAATTATCCGGGTTATCCTCACCAGGAGTGGTAAATTGTTTAACCAGGGATTCGGCGATCAGTTGAGCTTTATCTTGATCACCCGTGACAGCATTGCCATTTGCGGTAAGCAGCGGCGGTAAGTTGATGGGTCTGTTTCCTTTTAGAGCCCTTACAGTACCCCAGAGAGAGTTGTCCTGGACTGACAGGGACTTTAGCTTTTCGCTCCATCTTTGATTACGTAAAGATTTAACCTCCTCCTGGACCTTGCGAGCTAGCCTGTTGTATTTCGTCTTGAAGAAGGGAAGTCGTTTACGCTGCCATAACCTTCTATAGGAATTCCTTTCAAGTATGAGACGCCTGATGTAAGTAGGGAGGTCGAGATGTTCAAGAGGCTTTCGATCAGTAGTGAAAGTACTGGAAGCTGTAGCATCATTGATAACACGAGTAATAGAACTGATATTTGCATTAATATCCTCATTGTCAGTAACCTCCTTATATGGAATGCTGTTTTCTCTAAGGATATCCCTGAAGAGTTTCCAGTCTTGTTTGGAGCGAAGCCCAATCTTAACATCGATGTTCAAGCCCTCAAAGATAAGCATCACTGGACGTTGGTCAGAGGATAAGTCGTCGACTGTGAAAATATTATAGGGCTTAAAGAATCCTTTAAGAACTACAACGTCCAGCACGTCGCTGACAGGAGAATGGTCGCAGTAGTACGTGTCATCAAGGGGTCCAGCAACAAAGGTGTCGATCTCGTTTAGAGTATATCCATAGAGGATATTGCCATTTTGGTTGGAGCATTTGGAATTCCATGCAGGGTGCTTAGCATTAAAGTCTCCCGCCATAACCACTGGAACGGTCCCAGAGAGCAGCTCATCAAGCTCGCACGATCCAAGCTTGTGCCTAGGAGAATTATACAGAGAGGTGAACTTAATTTCATCTGCGTCGGCGTCATTTATTATCACGGAAACAGCTGCCATTCCTACATAATTTGGAGTGACAGTCTCACGATGATCAATGCCATTTTTGACAATGATAGCTGCTCCACCAAATGCTTGACTGGCGTTGTTACCCAGAGGTCGATCCTTTCGATAAACATGATAACCCGGCAAGTTAAAAGCTTGAGTTGATTTCAGGTGCGTCTCACACACGAAAGCTATGTCAATATTCCAATTTATGATGAAATTGTAATATTCGATGCGCTTCCGATAGATTCCCCTGGCGTTCCATATATTGCAACGAAGCTTTCCGTGGTTAATTGTTCTGTAATGGTGTCTGTCCATGGTCAGTTCTTGATTTTGTGGGACGCAACCTGTGGCAGTACGTTGCCACTTTCCTTACAGAGGTTAAGAAGGTTACCCAGACTCCTATAAATGCTACGCAATTGGATTGGATCGACCGCATCTGAATGAGAGGAGCTGGATGCGACTGAAGCATAGGTTCTGCCATCAACTACTTTAGTGCTTTTGATCCTTTTGACTTGGGGATATTTCGGACACTTGGTGTAACTTGAAGTATGCTGACCATCACAACGAATACATTTAGGGGGGGCCTTTACCCTTTACATTTGTACACTCCCTCGACTGATGGTCACCTGCGCACCATTTACATCTAGGCGATTCGGTGCAACCTTGGGAGACGTGGCCAAAACGTAAACAGTTGTAACATTGTAAGGGCCCTTTGTTGCCTCTAAACAATTCAACAATAACAGCAAGGGGACCGACACGCTTTAACCTCAAAAATGACTTATTGTGCTCAGTGTTTTGGAGTAGAACTAACACCAGTGGCCTTTCAACGGAACCGTTAGCTTTTTTCAGCCTGATTGCCTTTTCAGGATAATAATTTGCCTTCCTGAGGTCTTCACAAAAGTCTTCCAGGTCATACGTTGTGTCAACATTTCGGACAACGTATTTCAGCAGCTTTTCTGATTTGAGCTGATGATGCTGGATTTTTAGCACATCGTTACTCTTTACTCCAGATACTAGAATTTTGTGCGTATCCTCATCAAGACACTTAATTTTAATGGCGTCCTTACGACCAGTGTGGCAGATGATTTTATCTAAAGACACATGTTTTGTGATTTCCTCTAGAATTTCCTTGATTGGTTTTCCGTGATGACGAATAATAATCGGAGGAAATTACTCCCTTTCCATGGGTGGCATTGCTTTCGGAATAACCACGCTTAGCTTTGTTACCTCGTAGGGCTACAGAGACACCATTTTTTATATCGACAGTGGACTGAATGTTGTCTATCCTAACACCACCTTTGTTTCTTTTATTCTGCGCATTACGCCAGTTACCTCCATCACTTTCAGCAGAATCATTTTCGTGCCTTCTTTTGACGCTAGTTCATAGTTAGGAGTTTCCTTCGTTGACTTCTTCCAGGTAGGTAGAGATATTTTCATTATTATGTATTGGATCACGATTTACCACTATCATGGGCGAATCCGAAGTAACGGGAGAGCCCATAAACTCCTTGATAATCTTGCCAAGGTTAGCGAAGCCATTGGCAGTCTCTAAACTAGCACTCTGAATATCACTTTTTAAGCTATCAATTTTACTACCAAGTTCCTTAGACATCGCTTCCACCCTTGATTCTAACTCTAGATATTTCTTGTTCAGTTCAGTACGTAATGCCTCAAGTTGTCCGTTAATAATAATGTCAAATGCCAGAAATCTCGGATCCTTACACGCATCTTTGTAGGCCAGTTCACAAGGTAACACTTTACCATCAACATACTTAACAGTGCATGAAGGAGATGTCATCATGAAGCAGGTGTAGTGCTGGGTTTTGCCGTCCTTAGAAGGACGCACCTACTCAAAACGACTCAGTTTGAATGACTTAAAAAAGTCCTACCTTTTTAGTCCTCTTGGAAAATCCACCGATGCACTATGCGGAGCCCTTTTATACGGAGCTCCTTTAGGCGGAGCCTTAAATATCGCGGATCTTTCAACCGAGAGACAATAGGGGCTTGACATAATAGCGTGATTGGCTGTTTTGTTTTCGTTTGTATATTTGTAATCATATATTAACAGTGAATTTCTCTAATTGGTTATTTATTTTTGTAAATTCTTATAAATTCCGAGTTCTCTGTCTGTTAAATCACTCACTGATGAAGGGAGCGTAGCCTATACCTCCTAGACAGAAGGCCTGATAACGGAAATGTCATACATTGTTACATCATCATAAGTCGACCAAATTTATAGCTTATTATTGGTAGACGTAGCCCCCGAAATGTACATCTGATGCATTACTAGAAATAATTATTGTGGATTTGTGGTTTCTTATCGTCGTTAGTATGGTCATTAGTTTGATGTATGTTGTATCTCACAAGGAGGAACAAAATGCGGACCACTTGGATTCCAGAACAAACCAAAGTGTTCAACTTGATATAATGCGTAAACAATTTCTGAAATGTCAATGGGTCGGACTCTATTAAGAACAGTGCTTTGAAAAATTTACCTCCAAATACAATTCAAGATATTGCAAAAGTGATTAACGACTGCTGGAAGAACACTTACTTCCCGGATGCTTGGAAGCAATCAGTTGACTTAAGCATTCCTAAACCAGGACAAAATCCTGCAAATCCTGTTAGCTACAGGCCCATCAGCTTGTTACCATCAATCTCCAAAATCCTGGAAAAAACAATTCTCAAGAAATTCATTGAGTACTATGATGCCAACGATCTCATCCGCGATGAACAATTTGGCTTTCGCCCAAACCATTCCTACCAACTCCAAACATGGAGGCTCGCAGCGGATATCAATGAGCCCCTTAATCTCTCTATGTATTGTGGGGTCGTTTTCCTCGATGTACACAAAGCCTTCGATCAAGTCTGGCACGATGGTCTTATTTTTAAAATGATTATGGATGGATTTCCTCAAGATATAATTACTCTGATACACTCGTTTCTCTCCAACCGGTTCTTTCAGGCCAGAGTTGGAGATAGTCTATCTCCTATGTATGAAGTAAAAGCTGGTGTCCCACAGGGTTCACTTCTGGGGCCAGTATTATTCAATTACTTTATGCGAGACTTTCCAAGTCCTTCCAAATGTAAGCTCTTTTTTTACGCAGATGACGCTGCTATACTGACCTGTGCTCGTCAACCAGCCGTAGTAGTCTCGCGGCTACAGAAGGCTCTAAAGGAGTGTGAAAGCTGGTTTAGCAAGTGGAGGCTAAAATTGAATGTAGACAAATGCAAGGCGATGTTTGTTTCCAAGAAGAGAAAGAGATCATTAGATTCTCTAACACTATATGGCAAAAAACTGGACTGGGTTGAAACTTATAAATATCTTGGTGTTGCATTGACTCTAAACTTACCTGGACTCCCCACGCAACTTATGCGTTGAATAAGGCCAAGAGAGCCAAGTTTAGCTTGATTGCTCTGCTGGGCCGGAATAGTGCTCTAAACATTGATAATAAACTCCTACTCTATAAGGTCATTGTTCGGACCATCTTGACGTATGGTATGCCCGTCTGGGCCACAATATGTAAGACTACGTGGAAAGAACTGCAAACGTTCCAAAACGTTACCCTTAGGACTATTGCGCAAAAAGATCGGAGAATTGTTCGCAATTCCTCCATTTATAATGACTTCAACATGACTCATATTGGCAAATACGTTCAAGGGCTCATGGTTTGGTTGGTTTGGTTTGTTTGGTATTAACGTCCTTTTCAACTGCTATGGTCATTTCAGGACGGCGTTATAGGGGCCGCAAATTTTGCCTCGCAAGGGTTCTTTAACGTGCAGCCGGCAAACGACTACACGGGATCAACGGCTTTACTTCCCTTCCGAAGGAAGTGCGTGATCTCAGGATTTACCCCTGAAAAATCCTCCTCGTCCTCGGCCGGGATCGAACCCGCGTACTCGGGCATCAGAGGCGATCACGCAACCTGCTGAGCCACCGAGGCCGATAAGGGCTCATGGAATCCATGCTGACCAATATAGAAAATCATATCAACGAGCTAGTCTCGGGCATTTTAAATCATCCTATACATAGAAAGAGATATCGTGATCCAAGGCATATACTTGATATTAATTTTGAAGACATTGATAATGTCATATTTCCAGATTACTGGACTTCATAGGTCGTGTTTTATCTAATACTGGTGGTCTGCTTCTAGTCTAGACAGTCGTCAATCAAATTTTCCTCCACCAAGAGGAGGCAATTTTCTTTCATGCTTTGGATGACCATTGTGGGTACATCAGGCTTCTTTTCTAGTTCAGTGTATTTCCCTTGGAATATGATTATGAAGGGTGAGATTATGGAAGCTATGCTTCAAGTTCCACACGAATACCGATACACTACACTGTTCGATTGTCGATTGTCTGTTAAATCACTCACTGATGAAGGGAGCGTAGCCTATACCTCCTAGACAGAAGGCCTGATAACGGAAATGTCATACATTGTTACATCATCATAAGTCGACCAAATTTATAGCTTATTATTGGTAGACGTAGCCCCCGAAATGTACATCTGATGCATTACTAGAAATGATTTATTGTGGATTTGTGGTTTCTTATCGTCGTTTGTATGGTCATTAGTTTGATGTATGTTGTATCTCACAAGGAGGAACAAAATGCGGACCACTTGGATTCCAGAACAAACCAAAGTGTTCAACTTGATATAATGCGAAAACAATTTCTGAAATGCCAATGGGTCGGACACCAAGCCAAAATACACGACAACAGATAGTCTGCAAGCATCCTTGACTGGTATCCACGCAATGCTGAAAGATCACGACATCGCCCAATACAAGATTGAACGAACATTCAAGGAAATTGGTGGGAATCAATTAGAAAAACATAGCCCAGAAGAACATATCTGGAGAAGACCTACATCCAGAAATGGATTTATAAGCGTTGAAGATGAAGATTGACATGAGGGCTGGGAATTTAACAATTAGCACAATGCTACAGTTTAGCACAGAAAGGCTTACCACAGATTCGCTTTACAATCGCTCAATATAGTCCTCAGCATTGATCATGATGTTTTTTCATCATCGCCGTAATTCCTTCAGCATCCCCATATTTGCTGATTGCATGGATGGAGCGGTGGACTGCATGCAAAACGCCAGGAACCGTGTGAAAACGAATGTCGTGCAGGGGTTCCATAAGTTTTGGGAATAAATCAAAATCACAAGAACTGGAATCTGCAGAGTATGGATGGTGATACAACGCTTCTCAACCCATCTTGTGAGCACGTTGCAGACACCACCAGCCATAATGGAGGATAATGGGTGGAGTGATGAGAAAGTGACGTCGTTTCCCCAGCAGGGCTTCACGAAGTTTTTATTGCAAAGAAATGTGAACATTATGCAGCGTTTACAGTTTCCCATTGGGTACTTCATGAGTAAGGATCACACCATCGCACTTGAGTGCAACAGCTAGAATGTGTTCAACCACTTCCTTACTGTACTGTACCATAGGCATCTACAAGTCCCTGGTAGCCCTCTTTTAAGGTATGGCCCCTTTCCGTTTCAATTTTAAGCCAAGACCGCTGCTTCAATTTGAAAAACTTATGTCTGCACTGTCTTTCTGTTCTGAATAGAACGTGCAACAATGGTGTGCACGCGTAGCGCGTGAAAAGGCAATGCTTATTACATCATAGGAAGGGGAAGATATGGTGTTGCATACGCCAATACAGTAGGATATCACATATCACCATTCCCCTCTAGCACTCCTGTGATCCTATTAAATTTCCAGCCCTTATATATATCTTTTGAAATGGCCATCCATTTCTTTTGAAATGGAGATGATACTCCCATCATTCAACTCTCGAATCATGGCTTACCCTTCAGTCTGAAAGGTATCTGAAACATACCTACTATGATATTTAGGTGTAGTTAAAAATATCTTCAATTATTTTAGGTTTTTCGGACGCCGGTGAAAAGGCTTATGGAGCCGGTGTGTACTTCACATTCAGTGAGAGGTAATTCTTGCAATTTGAGGTATGGCAAGCCTAAGAGGCCCTATTGAAAATTATTTGTTTGCCTCGGCGCGAGTTGTACATAATTGCTAAATTGGTGACAAATATAATTGAATGCATAATTTTTGTTATGGGATTACAGAGATGCTTCTTTTTTCGGACTCAAAAAATGTTTGGATAAATGAATAACTGATTTCTTTGAAAACATCTGCCGCGAAGACAGAATTGACTATTCTAAGCTAAGCATTTCTTTGGCATTGCGTGGAACTCACAATCGCTGTTAGCTAGTGGACTCTCTTCTGTTGAATTGTTAGAGATACGTATGTAATGGTATGGCCCAGCCTGGATTCATTTTCCAAAAGACTCTAGTCTATCGGTCCATTTGGGGGTGGCCGCGGCCTGGTTGTCTCGTCGGTTGGCTCGCTGATCGATGGAGTTAAGGAACTTCAGGCGCGGCCAGCTGCTGGCTGGGTGACAGCCAGTGGCTTGAGGACCACTGCTGGGTGGGGCGGCTATTTGGGGCACAGCTGTTGGGGGACTTTAGTCTGACCCATTTGCTGAGTGATCAGTGCTGGATGTCCTGCAGCTGGTGATAGCCACTGGTTTGTTTGTCCGCCAGCAGCTCTTCCATCATGAACCCCCCGTGCTTCGGAGGGCACGTTGAGCCGTCAGTCCCGGCTGCTACTGTGATCTCGTAGCAGTCGTTAGTTACTGGGATGGCGCAAAACTCCCTCGAAGGAGTAAGTGCCGCAGATTATCGTTCTGCGATAATCTACCCTCTGTACAAGATAAGATAAGATTAGTCCATTTGGTCCAGATAAAAATAGTGATATCAGGAATGAAAAGGCTGGTAACTATCCATTCTAAAAACAGTCGACCTTATGCATTTCCCATAAGATCTAAATTTGTTAATAAACAAAAGGGACTTTTCGAATCTACATGCTTATTCCACATAACTGTAAAAGATGTTTCCGTGGTAGATTTTCAATATTAATATTCCATTCTTCACTCGTTACCCTACATTATTATCGTATAAAAGTCAAATTAGCATTATATTGATCATTATGACACTATATAAACTCCTGCCACTCGCAGATCACCTATCATGGATAATGCCATCTCTATAATCTAAGTATTTAGTATCTTTGAAAATGAGACATTTCGTAAAATTTCAGTAAATTTGCGCTCCATCAGTGAATACTTAGTGAATCTAT
This sequence comes from Rhysida immarginata, assembly GCA_023313115.1. Taxonomy (NCBI): domain Eukaryota; kingdom Metazoa; phylum Arthropoda; class Chilopoda; order Scolopendromorpha; family Scolopendridae; genus Rhysida; species Rhysida immarginata. The sequence goes on along the minus strand of JAHWFO010075487.1, from coordinate 47,611 downwards.
GCTTCAAAAAAATAAACTCATAGGGACTCCCTCTCGCCGATTCACCGCACTTGCGTCCCCGCGGATGAAAACGTTATTGTCTCTATATCATGCCATCCAACTTAGATATTTTTTGCTGAGCCTTCTCCTTTAATGCATGTTTTTGCCAAAAATTTTTGTCCGTTCGCTTCAGCATTGCTACTTCACTTTTGAATTGGTGACTGCTACGAAGGATATCCGAGAAAATAAAATAAATATTGAGAACAGTGAAATGTATAGGGCAAAAATTATAAATAAATACTTTATTAAATGCTTCTTTAATAAGAAAGAAAATCGTAGGGGAGGGTGATCTTGGTTCGGACGAAAATCAAATTTTATCTCCCTGTGGGTTAAGCATGAACCAAACAATGAACGTGTAAATCGTATTTTGTACTCTAAATCTTTCGTCATTTACCTGTACATGTGATTTTTCATTAATCACACGATAATTTTATACAGGGTGTTTCATAATTGGTGTCCCGTCTTCAGGTCCAAATAACGGCTCAAGGGGAACAGGTGGGGGGGGGGGGAAATGAATATTGATTATTTGGTTTTGATGTCCACTAATTCCGAATAAGAACATTTCGCGTCCCTGGGGATGAAGGGGTATTTTTTGAAAATTTTAATTTTGTAGGAATAGGGATTAGACCCGATGTGTTATTTAGAAAGTTGTAGAGCATCATGTAAAATGTGGGTTTAGCAAAAAAGACGGTGAAAAAATCTCATCCCCTGCTCTTTATCGAGTGGGTAAAGTGAAAGGTATGGCTAGCTAATGTAGAGAAAAACAGAAAACTCATTAGAAACTTATTAGAACTGTATTACTTATTAGAACTTTATTACTTATTAGAACTTATTAGAAATTTATTAGCTTTTCAGGGTAACGACTCATTCATTCTAATTCATTTTCAAATGTACTGTTTTCTAATAAGTAATAAAGTTCTAATAAGTTTCTAATGAGTTTTTCTGTTTTTGTCTACATTACATAGCCATACCTTTCACTTTACCCACCCGATAAAGGGCAGGGAATGAGATTTTTTTACCGGGTTTTTTGCTAAACCACATTTTACAAGATGCTCTACAACTTTCTAAATAACACATGGGGTCTAACCCCTACCCCTACAAAATTAAAATTTTCAAAATTTACCCCTTCACCCCCAGGGACACGAAATGTTTTTATTCTGAATTAGGGGACATTAAAACCAAATAATCAATATTCATTTTCCCCCAACCTGTTCCCCTTGTGTCTTTATTTGGACCTTAAGACGGGACACCAATTATTAAACACCCTGTATTTTTATATTTTAAAAAACCTCTGCAATGTCTGAAGCAACGCCTAGGCGTGGGGTTGCTTCGGACTGTCGCTGGGGTGTTTCGGATAAACTGCTTTTCGCCATTTTAATGAAATACAAGGAGAGTACGAAAATGTTATCCAACTTGCCTAACATTATCACATTATTAAAAAAATCACATTCACTTGACTAGCAGCTTTGTTTCATTTAGAAGCAGGGCTAGCAGACGTGACATTTCTACTGTGGCTTTCACTTTCTGTATCTTCTGGTGCTCGTTTCATATCTTCCCTGGAAGGAAGATCTTGCCCGCTTTTTCTTTTGTAAGTTCTAATCAAACGCGTCTGAACCAACCCTCTTTGTTGTGTCCGAATCAACCCCACCACGCAAGAAATCAAATAAAACCTTGTTAAGGCCTAACGACGCACATGGCCGAAATGAAACTGCAACACGTTTAAGTATAGTACTGTCCCTCAGGAATAAATGTCTAACCGTTAAGTTTTCTCGTATAACCTCTCTACAAATTCACGAAAAAAACCTACCTCAAAAATTTTTTCACACACACGAAAACAAATTTTATTTTTTATTTACTTACCTTTGTTGTGATCTTTCTGGCGAATAGATTTTCATATTCTGTATAGTGTCGCCCACTAAGGATGTTTTTTTAGACAGCGTGCGAATAGTTTCGACTGAAAAAATCCATTTGTCTGAACCAAGACCACTCTCCCCTATTTTTTGAATTACATTTACCACAAACACTAGATGGATTATTCCAAATTAATTCAAAAAAATTCTCATTTTAGATTATGGTGAAATTTGGCCTTTGAAATAGGCAAAGCAACTTCCAGCTGTGTGTTTTAATTTCATAAGTATTTTTTATTTTTGTGTGTGTGTGTGTTTTAATTTCTTCTAAGTGTTGACGGAATGTGATAAATAAGAATTGTTTCTTGTGAGCTCAGAAAGAACACTGGGAAAAAAATTTACAGTGACATGTCACATGTAAGTGAATTCCAAGATTTTCAAGATTCAAACATGTATTTTTGTACAAAGATTCCTGATCAACCTTGAAATAAAAACCAATAAACACAAACAAAAATTTCATCAATCGAAATAAAACAATAAAAACAAAACCATTTAACCATAAATACACATGGCAAATGTATACTTTACTATAGAATAATAAGCATTTGTAAAAAAATTTTAAGAAGTCATTATAGAGTGATAATAAGTTAATAATATAATAGTGTGACTGGAGTCAGTGTATGTTTGATTAAGGTGCTGCTCAGTCATA
>JAHWFO010075487.1:15649-45006 GCA_023313115.1 Rhysida immarginata | reverse complement strand
TAGGAGCTTGGCTTGCAGTATTTCACGGGTGGAGCATTGCGTTAGTAGTTGAGTTCAAGTCAGTATAAAAAGGGTTACTGCCTCTCTCCCTATGGTTTGGTCCTCCTGACCATGATGCAGTCACAATGCAATGGTCATTTGGTCAGGGGATAATTTAAAAGGGAGGCGCGACGCTCTCCTTGCTCACTCGTGTCTGGGGTCATGTGACCTACTGCAAGGTGTTAGCTGATTAGTTATCAACAGAGAGCATGGCCTCTGATACATATTCTGATGCATTATAATTAGATAATTATTGTGTAATGCAGAGTAGGCATTATAGTTAAATGATATATTTATGTGCTAATGCATAGTTAGTGAAAGATAAGGGGTATTGTTGAGTTTAAGATTACAGCACTGTCCCGGGATCCTAAAGCTAGGTTAAAGGGGAATAGAGGGAATGATTACGAGTTGTGCTCATAATGGCAATTCTTAAAGTTAATTGGGAACTAATGATTATATCTTTTGGGAATATTTTATTGTTTTGGGATTTTCAAGCCGCATAATTGCGCTGTTACATTGTTTTATTTAATAGGTGTAAAAGAGGTTTCCGCATAATAAAAATAGTATTTCTATTTTTAATTTACGTGTTCCTTGATTGGTATTTCTAGCCCTACACAAGTCACAAACCCTCGGCCCCACCCGCGTCGGAGTTGGCTTTGCCTTGGGTCTTCGAGTAGGCCCCTCCCACGCGGGGGTGGTCACAATAGAATACAATCGATTACCATCGATTTCTTCGAACTATCACGGATTCTTTACGCCAGCATGCAGATGAGCTTTACCGCATGCGGTAGAGCTTTGCCGTATGGAATCACTTTATTGTGGCACATCATGATTTTATTTTGCGGAGGTTTTGTTTTTGTAAATGTACGCAATATCTTTAATGATATACAACCGATACACCCCACTTCCTCGAACCACACGTCCTCGAAGGCACACATCCTCGAACCTCACATCCTCGAAAAAGGAGTTTAGTTGCGCGGGTGTTGCCAGATAGCGCTATAGGTCTTCAGAGCATTGAAAGCTGATGACAACGCAGTAATTTTTTAAATATTTCAAGTTGTAAAATACGACATGCCTCTTTCAAACGGAAAATTATTTAAATTAAAGCAAAAATTAAAGAAATTAAAAAAGGAATCAAAAAGAGTTCATTTCTATTTATTTAATAAAATAAGTATTTCTAGTCGGTCAGGTGTCCGGTTTTTGACCGGACAGTTCGTTTTTTGAGTCATCTGTCCGGTTTTTTCCCCCTCTTTCCTGTTTTTTCTCCAAATGTTCGTTTTTTTGGGGTCGAACCTCAAATATGGCAGTTTCTTCTTGAGATGATTATCATGCACACGAGCAACACCACCCGATAGAGAAGGCCTGCGCACAGAATCGTCATACATTGATACCTCAGCTAACGTCGTCAATTGTTAATCGTATTTCTACCAATAATAAGCCCTAAATTATGACTAAGTTAGGTGATGTAACAATGTATGACGTTTCAGTGATGAGGCCTTCTCTCTCGATGATGTTGACACGAACCACGTTTATACGATCGAATTTGTATTGGCTATTACTTCAATGAAAGCGGTCATCAACAGGCTCTAGATATTCAGTATTTTTCCTTCCAGAAAGAGAACGTATTAGACTTTGATGAAAACACTTTGGGAGATTCCTAGCACAATAAAGGTGATCTATGTCGTGTCATTAATTAATGGAAACTCGGTTGGTCCGCTTTTGTCCTGTATCTGTCCGGTTTTTTCAGTGGGATCACCTGGCCACCCTAGCCATAAGATATTTGCCATATCAAGTTTGCTATGGGAATTTTGCTTGTTGTCGCATCTCTCTGCTATCTCTAGTGCGAGTTTATTTGTTAATAAATTTTCGTTTTTCCCGTTCGAACATCGTCCGCCACATGCGACCAAGAGGCAACAGTTATTAACAATTCGAATATAGTTTAAGACACTCCCGTTAGCACGATCTTCAAACACCGTATTACTTTTAAAGATTAAGTATTATCAATTCTATTAAGTACATGTGTAGCCACATATCGGATTTTATTGTGAACTGAAATAAAAGAATTCAGATCCAACTAAAAAATTCAAATAAAAATTTTATTTAAAAAACAATTTTAAAACTTCAATTATTCTGTCTTTTGTTGTTGATATTGTTTAACTTACAGACGTGTAGTTTTAACAGTATATGCAATTTCAAAAATAATTGTTCAGATGTTTTTAAAAATAGATGTTTCCCTTTATTCAGTCAATAAATTAACAAATTTTTTTCGCCGAGTGTAGGACATTTCCCCCAAGAAAAATCGGAAAGAAAGAATCGATTCGGGAAGAAAGATGTTTTTCGATTAATCGTCCATCCTTAGCCCGAAAAAGACCTGGCGTTAAAAAAAAACAATAATCGATGTTTAAAAAGTATCGATGTTTTTAACATCAACCACTTGTAAACAACTACCAATCCATATATAACAACTACCCTGTGGAGGTTTGGTAGACTGGTAGTAAAATGGGATAGTATCATCAACTAAGAATTAAGATAAATAAATAGAAAAAAATTCCCGTCCCTGCTCCGTGGACCATATTTTTAAAACGATTCGAGGAAATGTGGTTCGAGGAAGTGTGGTTTGCCAATTCGAGGAAGTGTAAGGTAACCTATACAACAACTTTCAAAGTTTGCTGTTTTTCGGTAATAGCAGCAGTTAGGCACAGTCGGCCGGTAATTTTTAGAGGCCTGAATTAGGGCTGTTTATTCAAGAAATTGAGATGAAAAAAATTAATTTTATTATTTTCGTTATTTAAACATTAAAATGTAATTAAATAATTAATTGTTGATTACATTTTTTTCATCATTTATTCATTTGTAGAAATTGCTTCAGCTATCTCTCATGGAAAGCTAACCATGAAAAGGTTATAGATTAATATCTTTAAGATTTTTACATGATGTTATTAAGATTGGTTTTCCATCAGCAATTATTTCCAAAAAATTAAAAATTATTATTAAGAGTTTGTTCATCCAAATTGCACTTTCGTTATAAATTATTTTCCTTATTTTAAAATGTTTACTCTAAAGTTGAGAATCACATGTATATTGGAAATTTAATAATCAGGAAAAGCTATCACCCTCATTTCTTTAACTTCCGCGAATCAGGACTCTAAAAAATTCTGGTCGACTATAAACCGCCATTTTTATGCTCCCAAACACTGTTAGCGGAATATATTCTACCTAGAATCGATTCTTTTCATTATTGCAAATAAAAATTCTTCCTCGTGATTACAGCTATCCGCTGTCTTATGTATGGTAGCACATGTTTTTCACCGCCGTTAATGTTTCCTAATACTGTATTTTTAATATCTTCTGTCTACTTTTCATTTGATCACTTCTTATATTAATTATAAATATCAGTAATAGCTTACGAATAAAGAAATAAAAATATCAGTAACAGCTTACATTATGTTTACATGGCCATTATATGGAATACATCGAAATCCTGTGCCCAAAAATATTAAAAAAGACGATATCACGACTGCCCAACGCAAACCTATTGAAGATAAAAGAAAAGGAATATTGTTGTTTAAATATATCGGATGAGAGGGAATGTTATTTTCATATTTTTCATGATTATCTAAAAAGAATTAACTATAATTGCAGGTGATCTTTTATATCTGAACGGAAATGGTCTGTTTATACTATGACAAAGGCGCCTGGTGCCCATAACGGAGAGGTCGGATAAGTAGACCAAGTGGAAAAACTAAATACGAACAAACACCACGATTCCACATTTTGTGCAAGTGTGATTTCTGTTCATATTTAGTTTGTTATTTGTCAGTTGTCTACATTTACAGAAAAAAAATATAACGTATGGTGAGCAGACGTTCCGATATTTTAGATAGGTAAATCGGGACATTTATTTATCTGTTTATTCTGTTCCGACTGTCCTGATTTATATTTTAAAAATCCCCTCCAAGATGTAATGGTAGGAGATCCTTTCCTTCACAATCTTCTCACACGTAGATGACCTAAGACAAATCCTTTAGCCTCTCCCAGTAAGCTGTACTCTCCCAGTAAGCCTCAATGATTTACACGAATCCACCCGAAATATCTTTTTATATGAAGGACTCGGAGCAATTAGGATCTATCCCACAGGAAGAAATTCTTACTAAATGTAATAATTACTGCTTGTGAAATTCATTTACAATATGTCAATAACAATTGCACAAGTAAACTGCAATCACAGTAAAGCAAAACATCACCCATGCAAATTTACAAATTTTTATTTTTAAACAATAAAGCATTAATTTTCTCAAAAATTTCTTCCTATGGGTTAGACTCTTATTGCACCGAGCCCTTCGTACTTTCCCTAAGGTTTTAATTTGTTATCGCAATGAATTCGGCGATATCACAGATTATAAAGAAATTAGGATACTGTAAATTGCGATAATTATTAGTCAATTAAAATTTTTTATTTAAACTGGTGACTTGCACTAAGTTATATATATGTAGATGCTTCTACATGTAATGTTTCATCGGATTTTTCATCTCCTTTATGGAGTTTCCCTAGTCATTTAACTGTTAAAAATTTTCTTATGAAGTGCCCAAGTCTGATAGCTTCATTATTCATGAACCACAAAACTTGCCTAATAGTATACTTGAGTATATAGTACCGTTATATTTGTCTAAAACAGATGGTAAAGGAGAATTTAAAAATACTTATTTTAGCTTTTTGAAATAGATTATTTGAAAATAGATGTTTATTGCATATTCTTCTTATTCGCTTTTGGCATCTAGGTACCACGTGAATTAACATTCAGTGTTAAGTGAAACTTGAAAGGGGGGAATCGGTAAATACCTGATTCAAAATGGAAACTGGAATTGTTAGCTCCAGCGTATGGATGAAAATGATAAAAGGATTATAATGAAAAGGAACAAACACAAACAGTCATGCCCTCGGCGGGAATTCGAACCCGCGACTCTCTGGTTTAGAGAGCGGCAAGACCTAACGCTCTCGGCCACCGAGCCGGCTCTTTATTGTATATTATTATGTTTACCCCAAAAAATTGTCCCCGTCCAGATTCTCGAATTGAAATATCTGGTCACCTTACATAATTGCTAAGCATCTTATATAATATTATTTATACTGTTAAAAGGCCAAGTATATTCTGCCAGCACCTTCTATATCTCAAACCTGTGCACCAGCAACCGAAGTTAAGTGACTTCAGAAAGAGCATTCCTCTTTCGCCTCGCCTTTGCGTCCCATTTCCATTTCAGACTAATGATTTTTTGAACACGGATTTTAAACTTTTTGTTTAATCAATGTGGTAACATGATAGTTGATATTTTCAAACTGTGAGTTTGTAAATTCCAAAATGTGACTTTTGTATATGGAAATTTGTATATTAATTATTTTGTTTGCAATGTTCTTGTATTGCTCTGATTATTATTTTAGCTTTTTATGATTTATCATTTGCATTCTGTAAATGTTACTTCCACTTTTGCCCTCTTGCTGTGAGGAAAAAAAATTGATTGATTCTGTAACAGTTGTGTATTTATGCTTTCTTCTGTAATTCTTAAATTAGGAACACATCTTTAAACAGTTTAATAAACATGATACTGAACTTGAAATTTTACAGGAAAATGGCATAAAAACGTTAGGTGCGATAAAAATTTTTTAACCTCATTTTATTTCAATAATTTAATAATTTTTAAAATCTTTAGTGACCGTTGTAATTAATATGTAGATTACTTTTCATTATACAGGATGTCCAAAAAGTCTGGAAACATGGCAGATATCTCGGAAACTAAGCATTAGACGAAAAAATGTCCAAAATCAGAAGTGAATTATTTCACGGGGAAAATTCATTAGCCAAAAAATTACCTTCCCCCTTGTGAAGGGTGCTGGGGGAGAGTAACTTTGAAATCCTAAGTAGGAACCCTTAATTTTAATGGTACATTCAGATTGTTGCACAATATTCGAGAAATGTTTTATTCTTGATGTTTTCACAATTGATCCAACCGTTTAGGAGATAGAGGCCCTGAAAGTGTGGAACTTTTAAAGTTTTGAACCCAACTTTATCGATGAAGACAAAGATATAGAGACCTTATATAGCCATTCCTTATCTGTTAAAAAGTAGACCTAGATTTCTTATAGCCATTCCTATTCTACTTTATTTATTTACACTACCCTATCAAAAGTCATGGGACAACCCTGAATTGCATGAAAATGAGACCTTCCTTTGCAATTTCACTGTTGGCATTCTTCCCAGCATTAGATAACAGAGAGTATGCTATTGTAAGATGATGCTTGCTTGAATGCTGTAAGAATCTCTCCAAGAAAAGAGCTTTCAGACTTCCAAAGAGGTAACATCGTTGTGTGCCATCTCGCAGGCAAAACTGTTAGAGAAACGTCAACCCTCCTAAACATCCCGAAATCGACCGTTCACAAGGACATCCGGGCATGGAAAGAGGAAGCACCACAAGTGTTCCTCCTGGGACTGGAAAACCCAAGATCATGTCGGCCAGAGACCAAAGGGCTCTTCGTAAAGTGGTCACTGCAAAACGTCACACATCGCTTGATGGACTGACAAGATCGTTCATACAGTCGACGAGAGCAACTGTGAGCACCCTGACTGTTCGCAGGGAACTGCATGCAATGGGTTTTTATGTCAGAGCGTCAGCCCACAAACCTCACATGAGCACCAGCAACGCAGCGAGGAGATTGCAATGCTGCAAAGAGCGGCGACATTGGACTCTGGATCAATGGCGAATGGTTGAATGGAGTGATGAGTCCCGCTACACTATCTGGCAATCGGATGGACGGATTTGGGTATGGCGAAAGTTATCTGACAAGCTGTGTTGTGCCCAGGGTGAAGTTCGGCGGTGGGTTGGTGATGGTGTGGGAGTACTTTTCATGGTATGGGTAGGATGCAATCGTTTCTGTGGACGGACATCTAAACGCAGGGCGTTATCAAGACATTCTGGACAACTCAGCACTCCCATCCCTCTGGCAGCACTTTGGCAATGGCCTCTTTCTGTTTCAGCACGATAACGCACCTTGCCATAAAGCAATGGCTGTAGGCACATGATTTGATGAAAAGGGGGTTCGAGAACTTGACTGGCCTGCACAGAGCCCCGATCTGAACCTCATCGAGCATGTGTGGGACGTGTCGAAACGTCGATTGCGCACATGTGCGGAACGTCTGATATCCGTGACAGTACTGTCCAAGACACTTATGGCAGAATGGCGAAAATTACCTGTCAAAACGTATCAAAAACTTGTGGGCAGTTTGCCCTAGAGAGTAGAGGCTGTGATAGCAGCAAAAGGTGGACCAACAACATACTAAAATATGTATATTTTTGAGTGTTTCTATTAAAGTGATGGTGTCCCATGGCTTTTGATAGGGTAGTGTATTTATTTATTTAAGACAAAATAAAGAAGGTTGGTTCGTTGATTAGAAATTTTGGCGTCGACTAAAAATTTGATTAAGGTTGGTTCGTTGATTAAAAATTTATTGTAAAAGGTCATTTTGCGCCTTTTACACAAGTTATATCTGTACACAGCCCAGGACAAACACAAACATCCATGCCCACGGCGGGATTCGAACCCACGACCAGGCGGACTCGAGAACTAGAAAGCCTATGCCCTAGCCCTCTCGGTCACCTGGCCGGCTAAAGAAGAAGTGCCCATTGGGGTCGGGTATGGTCCATGATCGACAAGTAGGAACCCAAACAAACCAAGAAATCATAAATCAGACTAGAAATTCCCGATAATTAGATGTTAGATATAATTATTAGTTAAAACAGAAACAAAATAACAGTAAGTAAAGAATGATCTAAGAGGATTTTTCTCACGCCAAACCTCGGATGTTTAAATAATTGAAGAAAATAGGAAAGAGAATTCCATAGCCTGGGTTCGAACCAGGAACCTTCTGGTCACCGTGCAGACGCGCCAACCAACTGCGCCACTCTGGACATGGAAGCATTAACGATTGGGACTGCTCCAACCAGCCCTAAGGACATGTAGACAGCGTAATGCTTCCATGTCCACAGTGGTGCAATTGTTTGGCACGGTGAGCAGAAGGTTCCTGGTTCGAACCCAGGCTGTGGAATTTTCTGTCCTATTTTTCATCAATTAAAAAAACAGACAAGAAATAAATACTATAAATCTAATGACCAGATCGCGGCCGTCTATATCTATCAGGTCTGACAACTGAGGATTGATGACGTCATACTAGAGGTCGGTTGCCTTGGGAACGCCCTTCTCAACGGATATTCTTTAATTTTGAACTTCTCTTCATAAGGATTTTCTCTCCATTTGATGCTGTTCTCTTTCATCCCATGTCTTTCTTTTTTTTGGGAAGCGCTTCATTAAATGAGGTATATGTTCAGAAACAAATTTTGGATGGATGCCTGGTTTTAATTTAGTTCTGTCGCAATGTATAACGATTTCATTACCTTGCTTGTCTGTAAATATTTCTTCTTTAATTAAAACGTCATCGCGAAAATGCTTGATACAAACTCCTGAATTTGCGATTGGCTTGTCCCATCCGTTTTGAGAATTTTTGTTAACGGGGAAAGAGGACGCCTGCGTCTGCGCAGTCCAATTTCGCTCCACTTTTTGATATGCCATTTCGCTCTCCAGAATACGACTGGGAAGTAGGTATTGCATGAGTGGTGCACAAAAATTGAAAGAAGAAAGGAAACACGGGATAGCGATGTCGGTCCATGTCGGATGTCTAGTCCTCCGCTGTTAATTGGCAGGCCCTACTGGATCTAGTTTTCATTCTCAAGCGAACAGTTGAGAACTTGCTCTAAAGTCCTCTCGAACTCAGCATCATACTTGGCTAGCTTGTCCGCCCTTCTCCAGGTTGGGGTTCATCGAAGATAATATCGTAACTGGCCATGGACGCTCGAAGTAAGAAAAATGCCGAATGTACGGTGAGCGACTGCACCCTTTTTGCAAACGTACGCAATTGGGCTGTCTTCTCATCAATTAGGCCAGGAAGGGACTCATCACAAAGAGGGGCGCCAAAGTAGAAAGACCGAAGGGTGCTGCATTATTTGGATAGAGGGCACTTTGGTCAGGAATCGTGAAAGCAATGTCTGTTCCTCCTCATGGCTACTAGACCCAAGAATAACGAGTTCGCACTTATCCCATTTGATAGAAAGGCTGATTTCAGCTGCTCGGTGAGTGAGAACTTCCGTGGCTCTGAAGACTTCCTCTGGTGTCCGAGTTATCATTCCGTCGTCCAAGTACCAAAGATTGAGCTCCGTTTCCATAGCCTCGACCAAAGGCTGGAGCGTAATGGCAAAGAGGGCAGGTCCAAGAGGGTCCCCTTGTTGGCATCCTCTTTGTGACTTGATGACTGTCTCACCAAAAAAGAGAGAGGATTCAACTGGATGAGATGTCCACACAAACGGAAATGCCTCGGGAAACCTTCGTTTCACTTCAGTTAGCATGACGTCACGTCTGATTTCGTTGAAGGCGTTTCTAAAGTCAATTTTCAGTAGAGCACGCGGTTTGTCATGTGCAGTTTCGAAGTATATTCGCGTCGTGTGTGCCCCTGCTTTAGCTCTCCGGGGATGCTGACTCCAAGCTGGTAAGGCGACAAAAAGGACACGAATGGTGATTTTATTCTCGCACAAATAATCTTAGCTGCAAGCCTCCTCAATGTGAGACCAATAGCTATTGGTCGAATGCCACCATTTTTCTTCTTTAATACTGTCAATGAGGCATCAAAGGGGATGGGTTGAATTGAGGGTGGCACTTTTCCGTTGACGATGAGTTACATAGCTTGCAAAGTGACTTTTCCAAACACTCTCGTGTGTCTTGCTCTCGAATACCCAAAAGATCCTTAAGAATTTGTGGCCTAAGGGAATTGAGTCCTCTTGCGCTTCCTGGCGGAAAAGTCTCACTGTTTTTTGGAGTTCTTCTGCTGAAACTGCACGGACACCGTCGCTCAGTGATGGGGGATCTGGCAAATCTATTTGCAGCGGATGAGATGGGTGCTTTTTGCGGAGGCTAGTGAGAGTTGTTTCATCGTGAGGAGCGATGACTTCGTCAGAGGATACGAGTCGAATCGCACCCCTTATGTCTCTATCGGCCAGCTTTGCCTCTGCTTTCTTAGCAGTTTGTTCCAGATTCGGCTCCTTGGAAAAAGTTATTTTCCCATAAATAGGCAGAAGAGATTCCGTGTCGTTCTTGAGCCACTTATCAACGTTCACTTTCACCCAGCTTGTTTGATTCTGCACTTTTCTCTTCCTTATGTGGAATTTTCAGTATGGCTTAAGTAAGAGTGAAAAGTCGGTTCCTTCGTCATCCTTTTCACGCTTCGTCATCCTTCTCCGTGACGTCCTCAATAGTCTTACAAAAATCATCAGCAACAGATTTTCTTGCATTCTTTGGGGCACGCCTTAAAGTGCTTGTGTTGGACTTAAGGGCGAATAGAGTTCCCAAGTCCCTTATTAGTGGAGTTGGTGGTGGCTATCTGCTTTCTCCGGCAGGATGATAAGTTAATGTTGAGCCAGGAGGTGAAAAAAGTCCGTAAGCAAAGTAGCATGAAAAGTCTTCATTTAAATGACTTGATGTTATTGTGGAAAATTGTTTGACAGAACCGTTAGCCCGAGATACATTCACTGCATTGTCGGTAGAAAACGCACCTTCCATATTGTGGCATTCAGAAAGATGAACCAGACTTGGTGGAAATATCCGGATTAAAGTTAGCCATAGAAAGGTTGGATAAGAGTTCTCTTAAAAAAAGTTCTTCTCTTAGTAGAAGAACAAGTATCAAACAGGAATGATTTAACATTCCTTTTAAAAGAGTATAAAGTCGGTGAAGCACGAAGAGCGACAGGTACAAACGACCACCATCTGATGCCAGTATAAGAAATAAAACGACGTTGAAAATTCCTTCGGACCAATGGAAGGCGGATCGACTTCACAGACCGAGTAGCATTGGAATGAAAATCCAAATGATACCGGATCGAAAAAGGCGTCGAGAGCTTTAAGTGATCATTAATTATCTTATAAATGAACGTTACTAATTGTAAAATATAAATTTGATAAATGGTCAAGATCCCAAGAGAAGAAAAATAGTGCGAGTGCGAAGCAGGCGTAGATTTACGGAGTTTTAGTAAAACTCTGAGAAACCATTTTTGGATTCAGTAAAGCCGAGATAGATTGAAGTTAGAGGTTGAACCCCAAAACTGAATGCCATAACAAAGCATTGAATAAATCATCGCATGGTACAATAATAATAGAATCGTGGGAGGAAGGTAATGAAGACGCGAGATTAAACCCAATCTTCTAGAAAGTGACTTAACTAGCTCATTAGTATGCGTATTCCAAGACAAGTCAGGGAATAAATGAATACCCAAGTACTAAAAGGAGCTAGTAGGAGAGAGAGAGAGAGAGAGAGAGAGAGAGGCTTAGAATTATAAAAAATAGGCAGTTCAATAGGAACATAACGCTTGTTACGTTGAAGAAAGACCATGTAATTGGTTTTATTAGGATTTAACAACAAGTGATTAGCGGAATTCCATTTACTTAGAATAGAATGAGAATGGTTAATAGTAGTTTGCAAATTCAAGACAGAAACATCAGCAAAAGAGAGAGTAACATCATCAGCATAAAATATCGCAAAGGAGGGAGAAAGGGCATAAGATAGATCGTTAATAAAAAGATTGAAAAGAAGCGGAGATAAAACGGAACCCTGGGGGACTCCACGATTACGTAAAAGAGGCAAGAAGATTTGTTAAATATAAATAAAATATAAAGACGATCAGATAGAAAATCAGTTAACCAATTTAACGGGGAATAACGAATGTTATAAAAATGAGAAAGCTTGTATATCAAGAGATGAAACGTAATAGAGTCAAAACCCTTGGAGTAGTCAAGAAATAAAGAAACAACAAGATTATTGCTAGACATGTTAGACGAGACATATTCTATCAATTCGTAACAAGTGGTGTCAATTCCGCGATTAGGAAAGAAAACGTGTTACATTGAGGAAATCAGATTATTACTAAATACGTAGTGAGATAAACGCAAATAAAAAAGATTTTCAAAAATTTTAGAAAACAGAGGTACAATGGAAATGGGCCGATAATTACCAAAATCTTTAGAATCGCCATTTACAAAGATAGGTATAATTTTAGCTTGATGGAGACACCTAGGAAAGGCACCTTGAGAAATAGAAACATTAAAAATGTGAGTAAGAGGAAAATAATAGATAGGTTAAACTAGAATAAACGAAAATAATAATATCGGCACGTTGACAAGAGGGTCAGAAGAAGACGAGGATTTTAATTGATGAATGACCTTGGCTGTCTCTTCCAGAGAGGCAGGGAACAAGAATAAAGAAAAGGAGTTAGAAGGGACCTCAAAAGGACAGGCCTGAGAAAGGACCGACCTATCAGAAGACGAAGGTAACAATGTCTCTAGGAACTCGGACAGGAGAGAGGAATTGAGATTATGGGGATCCGCAAATGGGGATGTACCCGAGGAAGAGCCGTTAATCAAATTGTTAATTGAACGCCATTTATCTCTATTATTCGAGATGTTTTGGAAGAACTGGGCGTAATAAGAGTGTTTAGTGGAATTATTAATGCTATGGACAAAATTGGAGAAGGATTGAAATTTGGTTTTGGTTCGCTGACAGGGGTTACGACGGAATCTCAAATACAAAGCATGTTTATGAGAAATTAAATTCAAAATGTATGTGTTCATTCAAGGCTTTTTGAAAGGACGATTAATGTTCCAAGAAGAAGGTAATATAAAAGGAAAATAACGATCGTAACCAACGAAGATATGGGATAAGAACCTCTCCATTAGAACATCAACATCCTGAGTGGTGCCCAAAATGTCAAGCTAATCCGTTAAATCCAGATAAGAGTGAAAATTGGCCAGCCTAGGAAAAGTAACTAATCTATGTCTGGAATGTGAAGGTTGGCATACAGGCAAAGATAAAGAAGTCTGAAAATAGGGAAGTGGTCAGAAATGGCCAAATCCAAAGAACCGCTAAAGCAGTCATCAGTGTGAGGCGCAAAACATTGATCTAAACAAGAATATGAATTATAAACCGAGGAAAAATGAGTAAAAGAAAAACGGTTTGAGACAGGCCAGCGCAAGACATTAGGTCCCGAAAGTTTATCAGAGTTAACAGGAGATTTAGAAAAGTCTAAATTAAAATCGCCCATAAAAATTGACTTGGAAGATAGACTAATGTCCAAAAGTAGAGAGGATAGAAAATTCAAAAAAACAGAAAGTTGACCGGAAGGAGGGTAATAAATAGTAATAAAAAAAAAACGTATTATTAACAAGAACTGTTTAGTAACTCAAAATCCACCGTAATGCAGTGTACTGCGAACAAATAGAAAAATGAAGTGAATTAAAGATAAAAAAGGCAAGACCACCACCCCTCTTAGACGTCCGATGGATTGCAGCTGAGGAGTAACCATCCAAAGGGGGAATGTCAACAGACGAACGGGCCCAAGTTTCGGTCAGAGGGATAATATGCGGCAAAGAACTTAACATAGAAAGAGAGGTATGAAAAGATGAAAATTTTGCTTTGATGCTGCGAATATTTAGACAGCACAGTTGAAGATGGTCCGGAAATCGATTAGAAAGTTAAGCATTAAAATCATACTAATTAAAGGAACACTGAAAACACTAATCCACATGATATTTTTTATTGACTTAGATGTACATTTCGGAAACCAAATTTCCTTCATCAGTGAGTAAAATCATCTAAAGGAATAGGGTTGCTATAAGATATCTCCAAAGAGAAAAAAAAGGAGAGGGGGGAGTCGAAGGACGGAATTGAAATGAAATCATAATATAAAAAAACAAAAAAAAGGAGGAAAAATACCAATAACTCAGATGAAAGAAGGAAAAAATAAACAAAACAAAAACTAAAAAAATAACACTAGAAAATAATAACAAAAAATAACTATTAAAATAAAAATTTATATAAAAAACAATACAAAAAAGACAATTCGAAGACAAAATAAAAAAAAATTCAAATAAAAAGCCAATTATTAAGAAAAATAACTCCAAAAACACTTTTCCACATAATAAATTTTAATGATTCAGATGTACATTTCGGAAACAAAGTTTCCATCATCAGTGAGTCTGACTCACTAATGCTGGAAACTTTGTTTCCGAAATGTACATCTGAGTCATTAAAATTTATTATGTGGAATAGTGTTTTCGGAGTTATTTTTCTTTGTATAGTTGTGTCCACAGTTTTTGGCTTGATTCCTTTGTAGCCAATTATTAATTTACATGCTGGAAATCGCCAAGTGAGCAAATTATGACTATCTTGCCAGTCGAATTCCTGGTCATTATTTTTCCACCGTATGACCATACATTCCTGGAGCCGAACTTAGATTTGGCCGCATTTAGAAGACGAAACCGTGTAGGAGTAAGGTCTTCGACGATAACAAATGCGGAGCCACGCAGCTTATGGCGATTTCACAAAACCTGAGAAGTGTGATTTATATATCTATGCTGATGATATTGCCATCACGGCATGGGCGTATAGACCATCTCACGTTATCACTCGGCTGTAGAACGCCTTGAAGAAGTTCGAGGACTGGTTTAATTGCTGGAAACTGAACCTTAACGTCGGAAAATGCAAAGCCGTGTACTTCAAAAAAAAACTTAAGTGTCCCCCGGATTCTGGTTCTATTCAATAAGAAACTCGAATGGGTTGACAACTACAAGTATCTTGGCGTTATCATCTACTCAAGATTCTCCTGGAATCGTCACGTAACTTTTGCTCTGAACAAAGCAAGAGGGCTAAGTACAGTCTTATAGCTCTCCTGGGTAGAAACAGCCCCCTCTGCATTGACAATAAATTACTACTGTGCAAGACAGTAGTCGCGTTCACAACCTCTTGACTTTTCTCACTTTTCTCATTTATCTTGCTTCAGTGACGTCATTTTAAAGAAAACAAAGTCTCAAAAGTGACTTTTCTGAAAGTGAGTCAAAAGTGATCTTTTCACTTCCGGTTTCATTCACAGTGAAAACCTATTTTCTTTGCTTTTCAAAAGGAAAGACAAAGTCACTTTCCCTTAAGCGAAAGGATGTGGATGCGACTAGTGACTTTTCTGAAAGCGAGTCAATACCCACTTTCCCCCTGCTTTTCTTACTTTTCTGGCTTTACAGCTACTAACTTCCGGTTTAGTGATGGCCATACTGAATCGCCGCTTCGCTCGTTTCGATGATTACCCACCGATAAAACTTGTAATTTAAAGGCGTAAGTAGGGTATTTAATGTTGTAAATTTTTTTGGTTATAAAATAAGGAATAATAAACTCATGAAGAACAATAAAAAACATTTTTCACAATCAATAAGTCACTAATTATTTTACAAACAATTTCAATACGTTCATCATGCTATTTATGGCTGACGATGCAAAAGTAACAACAGCAGCAAAAGCGATCTTTTCACTTCCGGTTTCATTCACAATGAAAACCTATTTCAAAAGCAAAGCTAAAGTCACTTTCTGTTAAGTGAAAGGATGTGAATGCGACTAGTGATTCGGACCATCCTCCTCTATGGCATGCCCTCGTAGGCGACTAAATGTAGAAGCAGATGGAGTAAACTCCAGTCGTTCCAGAATGTTACCCTGAGGACCATTGCTCAGCTTGGAAGAAAGACCGTAAAAAATCATTACATGCACTCGGATCTGAACATGACTCATATTGAAAAGTATGTCCAAGGTCTCCTCATGAACATGGTGCAGACAATGAAGAGCCATGACAATGACCTGGTCGCTGGAATACTGAAAAACCGGATGGAAATGAAGTGACATACAAAGTATAGAAAACCGAGGCATATTCTTGATGTCAACTTCGAAGACATTGGCAACGTTTCCTTCCCGGATTATTGGAAGATGTAATACCACACTCCCCCTCTCCCACACTTCTGACAATCGTCAATCTTATTTTTCGTTTTTGCATAATGAGGAACAGGTCGTTGGGTTAGTCAGGCTTCTTGGCTATTTCAGTGTATTTCATGTGGAATTTATTCCCGAAGGGTGAGAATCGTGTAAACACTGCTTACGTCCCACCTGAACAAATGTACACGTCACTGTTTATGTTATTTATTTATTTATTTATTTATTTATTTATTTATTTATTTAAGATTACAATTACAGTTACAAACATCCGTCCAGGCCCAGTATGGAAGAACCGACAAGGAGCTCCCTGGATAGAAAAAAAACAAAAAGATAACCGTTAAGGAAAAAATGCAAAAAATAAAGAAAATTAAGGAAGAAAAAACAAAATAAAAAGGGAAGAGAAAATTGAGATTAAAATAAACGTTAGGCTGATAAAAGAAATTAGAGTGAAAGAAGTTAGTATGAGAGAAGAGATTTTTTAATTTAGATTTAAAAGCAAACGTACTCGGAGCGAGGCGAAGATCGATGGGTTGCAAATAAAGCGGGGAAGTGAGACGTAATTGACGGGAGATTACCTGGAAAGTAAAAATCGCTAAATTGCTAATATATAATTGATAAATGGTTAAAATACCATAGTAATGAAATAGGTGAGAAACCGATTTAGGGATGCGAATTTTCAACCAATGCCGTAAAAATTTTTTTTGAATACGAAAGAGTCGTAATAATTTAGCATTAGATACGGCTCCCCAAAAAATAATACCGTAGCAAAGACATGATTGAATCATAGCAAAGTAAAGAAGGAGTAGTATAGAAGAAGGAAGAAAAGACGTGCAAATAAACCAAGTGTTTGATTAAGAGAAACAGCCAGTGCGTTAATATGAGGTCACCTGCCGTCATTTTAGAACTCGAATCAAAGAGTATTACTACTTACACCAAAATAACTAATCGACGAATATGGATTTTGAATCCTTGATTAACGCTAGTTCCCTCCCGGGGAATTTAGTCCTTTTATCCTATTATATTCCTTCGGAATGCTTATATTAATAATAATAATAATAATAATAATAATAATAATAATAATAATAATGAGTATCCCATGACAAATCTGAAGAAATAACGTTCCTACCGCACTTGTTCCGTTGAGAGAAAATAACGTACGTTGTCTTTTCCAAATTCAGCATCAATTGATTTAATGAATTCCACTGACAAAGCTTTGCTAATGTCCCATTCAATGGAGATTGTATAGCGAGCAATGAAGTGTCTGCACAAGAAATAGTTGCATCATCGGCATAGAAAATAGAAAAAATAGCGAGCAATCGGCATTGGGGCTGAAAAAAAAGAAAGATCATTTATAAACAAATTAAATAGAAAGGGGGCGAGAATGGAGCCCTGAGGTACTTTGCAATTTCGTGTAACTGAGGAGGAGAAATCCCCAATGGTTAAAGAGTATATACGATTAGATAAGAAACCCAAAGAAAGATTAGATATGAAGTCAATATTTTTTCATGTCAGCGTAAGGAGAAGAAGTTGATACTGGTGTCCGATCCAAAAATAAAAATTTGGAGAAAGCCCCTTATCGTTTTGTTTATTTTTGAGAGCAACTGAAATTCAACTCGTTCTATCGACGATATCTTTCTCAATTTTCATGATATTTGCTTGGGCTTTTTATAAGATTAGCTCTATACATTTGGCTAATAAATTATGGAAAAGACAATTTGGTAACGCATGCGCAGTTAAACATTATTTAGTAAAAATGCTCATATTTCATCAAATATTTAATATTTTTCTATTCTGATTGCAGAGTGTTGTGTGTACTGTAATTTTTCAAATTTCCTGAAAATGGCATTGTATTGGGTTGAAAATCCTGCGTGTTATAAACAAAAAACTTACGAAAACATTTCGACCTTTATAAAGAACCTTTATATCTCCATGAATATATGTGCTATTCTCATACAAATGAACACAGAAAAGTAAAACAAGCCTTTTAAGCATATGCTACAGCTATAATGCATTTCAAGCATTATTTTTTACAGGGCGATTCCAAACATTATTTTTTTGGTTCACTTCTTTGCTGGTCCCATATTTGCCTTCGGGAGAAAACTTTCGCTGAAATATATGAGGTGTAACATCCTTTTTACATCTCTGAAATTTCAGGATAATTCGTCCAGTATTTTTCGAGATATTCGACAAAACGTCTAAAATCGAAAGTGTCCGTCATTAATGGCAATATGGTGTATAAGATTTAAATAATAATCTTCAATTTATAAATATTGATATCAGAGGGTAATTATAATAACCTTAATCAAACATGAGAATTCAAGCTTATGCGAGTTAAGCAAAATCTAACAATTCCATATTCACAATTAAATTGCGATACTCCATAACAGAAAATCAAAGGTAAGTTCCTGATAATTAATCACGTCCATGTCCAGGTAATAAAACTACATTTTCGTAGCAAGTCCGATAAGGTAAGTCACGAATTTTTTTTTTCAAGCACAAGTTTGCACAATCAAAATTCTTATCAGGTAAGTCACTACCGGAGTCTTATGAGTCCTCCAAATCACATTTTAAACACACTTACAGCTTGAGGAACTGAAATTATTAAAGAAACCACTGAGCATACGGTAAGTTATTAAAAACGCAACTATCTATAATTCTATGTAAAAGCAATAGACAATTGTAAAACACTCAGGTAGGAACAAACTGGAATACTAATGTTTAATGCGAGAAAACTCTCTTTGACACTAAACGCTTTCACATTCATCGAGAAAGACGCAGAACACGTTTCATACTTGGAGCATAGAAATTGCTTGACCTCTTATTATCGTGAAGCCTAGCTCG
The DNA here is from genome assembly GCA_023313115.1 of Rhysida immarginata. NCBI lineage: Eukaryota > Metazoa > Arthropoda > Chilopoda > Scolopendromorpha > Scolopendridae > Rhysida > Rhysida immarginata. The sequence continues at coordinate 26,233 of JAHWFO010075487.1, read as the reverse complement.
TGTCGCATATAGGCGCACAAAACAAAAGGCCATAAGCTTCACACTTAAGCATAATTTAGTTCTCGCCGTGAAATTTCCATGAATGAAACTTTAATCAAACGGGCATTATCGCCCACAAGGAAATGAGCACTTACTTCTCCGCCGTGGGAACCCTCAATTGCCTTCCGTAGGTCGGCTTTCCAATTGAGTAGCAGCATCGAAGCTCATTATCGGTTTCCCATCTCCCGCGGTTTCCCGCGGTTTCCCATCTCCCATCTCCCGCGGATTCCCATCTCCGACTCGCATCTCCCGCGACCTTCCTTCCTTCCGAAACTCTCGCCAATTTGCCTTCTTTTCCGTTCTTCTTTCATATCCCGCGCTCGAATCCCGCGCTGATTGGGCCGTGCGTGTTGATCTTTTCCTTGACGCTGATGACGTCGCTCCGCTTTCCTTCCCGAATGATAAAATATCTGAGAGTGAAAGCGAGCGTTTGCGTCATCGGAATTCATGATGGAGCTTGAATTCCGTGACACTTCACTTCATCGTCCGACCGAAACCTGCGGTCTTTCAGATGTTTCTTGAGATCCCCAAACACGTGAAAGTCACATGGGGATAAGTTAGGGCTATAAGGTGAATGCTGCATTGCTTCCCAGTTGAATTCTGTGATGAGGTCTACCGTTGCTTTCGAGGTAGGAGGACGCGCGTTGTCTTGGAGAAGAAGCACTCTTTCTGTAAGAAGTCCAGGACGCTTGCATTTGATGGCTGCGCGCAGTGCCTTCAATGTTTCCCCATATCGTGCTGCATTACCTGTGGTACCTTTTTTAAGAAAGTCCAGTAAAATCGGGCCTTTGCGATCAAAAAACATGGTCATCATCGCCTTTCCCGTGCTGTTTGCGATTGCTTTTGATTTTTTCGGGGGTTTTGTTGTTTGGACGAAGCGATCACTCGCAGAGCTTCGAAGCGCGAGCTATCGTTCTTTCTCACGTGATGCAAGACTTGCAACCTATTGTTCAATTTGCACGTAGGGTTTCGCAATTGTTGAAAACAAAAACTTACGACTCTACACGTCGTCTTTTGTTTTCCCACACAAATTTTCGTTTTCATTTGTACGGTTCTTATATTTATCGTGTGCCATTTAGTTTTATTAGAGGATATATTATGGAATATGTTCGAATAATACTCCGCTTTTGCTCGTTTTATTATAGTTCGCAATTGATTGGCAAATGAACGGACGTTTGCTTAATTTTCGGGTTCCGTAATCGACGGAATTTTTTATATAGAGATGTGTTATGTGAGACTAACGATAGAATGTAAGTAGTCATCCAAGGCTTGCGCATGCCTAAATCCGTTTTTTAAGATTAGAAACTAACGATTGAAGCCATGATAAACGTGCGTAAGAAAGTTGTCGAACGTCAGATTTATATCAGCAGTTTGATCTAGAATTATATTCCAGTCCGTAAGTTCTAAAAAAGAATTGAATACAGCCAAACGCAGAGGGGTGACCAGTCTCTGAGTTGAAGAAGCGGAAGGTGTATTTCCTGTAGGGAAACGCGAAATTAGAGAGAAAATAGGAAAATGGTCACTGATCGCCAAGTCTAATGAACCACTGAAGATGTTATCAGCATCAGAAAGGAAGCATTGGTCAATAACTGAGTAAGTATTAAAAGCACTAGAGAAGTGAGTATAAGAGGTAAGTGCAAAAGAAAGGTCCAGACTTGAAGTTAAATCTATAATAGCATCTGCAATGGGAGAAGATTTAGAAAAGTCGATATTGAAATCGCCTAGAATAATAATTTTTTTGAAGAAAAGCTTAACTCAAATAATGTTGATTTTAATTATGAAAAAAAATTGACAAAGGAGCCGGAAGGAGGGCGGTATATAGAAATGATATAATATTTGTTATTAACCAAAACCGTTAAAATTTCAATATCGGTTTATATCTCAGAATGGGAAGGACAAAAATTTTGATGCAAAGAGTTTTCAGAAAAATAGTGATTCCGCCTCCTCTTCTCGGCGGACGATGTAAAGAGTGAGACGAGTAGCCGTCAAGGGAAGGAGTATCACCTATCGAATTAGAGACTAAGTTTCGGTTAAGGAAATAATGTGTGGCTTCATGTCAAGTGTTCGATTGTCGATTGTGTACCCTGACTTTCGAGGTCCGATTGTCCATATTCTCTCGCTGAAAAAGCTGACGTTGTCAGTGAAATGTACATAAGAGTTAATATTAAACTGTTGTTGTGGATTTGTCTTTTCTTTTTCTATTTTAGTTATCTAGTGTCTACAGTTTCTGGCCGTTCACGTGTATTCTCTCAATCCATCTATAAAGTCGAAAACGGGACTTGTTAGGCATACGATTTATTACTTAGCTGACGCGTTTAGAATAACATTCATCGACAGAGCTAATCATATATAAAGACAAGAAAGTTATAAGGAAGGAAGCAAAAGACTAAAGATAACAAATTAACCAATCAGGAGCAGTCCCACGAAATTGGATTCTCATTTCTGATTGGTCCAAAGACAAGGTAAAACTACAGAATAAAAATAATTTGACGGTACATTAGGAATCTTACAAAATTGAAAGATTACTACAAATGGCAAGATAGCAATAATAATTCAATAAAATTTTTGTATTTATCTTCAATATTAGACCCTAATATGAATTTACATCTATAAAGTATTTTTAATATAGACAAAAAAATCAATTTCGAATTTTCCTGGGCAAGCCCAATTATACATAAAATTCCTGTATGAGCATTTTAAAGAATTCTTTCGTTTTTCCAAAGTGAATATTTACTACGTTAATTCTAAGGATTTGTGTGTTCATGCTTTTATTAAAATTCGCATATTACAACAAAATTTCATCAAATAAACAGCACGAGCAGCGCCGGGTATAATAGCTATTGTATAATTCCCACGAAAATGCCCCTGAGTTGTTGAAAGTGCTCAGTGCGCGCGCTGCAGTCGTGGATGTGTCCACAGCACTGATAGGGACACTTATACGAAAATGCATGGAGGGAAAGCAGCAGTTGATGCCTGCTGTTATGCACGTGGTTAAGGTTCCCTCGCTGTCAGTGCTGTGGACGCATCCACGACTGCAGTGCGCGCAGTGACCACTTTTAATAACTCAGGTGCATATTCGTGGGAAGCGGACAGTAGTAACCATATACCCCCCGTTCTACAAATCTTGCATACAAACGTAGGTATGCAAATTCAAATTAAAGGAGTGAATAGGAAGTTGAGGGTGCTCTTTCTCATGGTAACGCTGATAGTGTTGTCAACATGCAAATTAGGACAGGTGCAAATCGTATCTACTAAACTGTAGGAGACACTCAAAAAGAGCAATTGCAAACTTGTTCAGCATCAAATAAGCAACAAAACTAAATAAAATTTTCAAACTCAGATGAATGGATCACCCAAAAACCTCATTGAAATCTGTGGTGACTGTTTGTGGGCAACAGACAATACAAGAGCCGATTCTCCAATTGGAGAGATTGTAATGGAGTTTTTGGGTGATCCGTTCATCGGATTTTGAAAATGTTTTGTTTTGTAGTTTATTTGATGCTGAACAAGTTTGTAGTTGTTTTTTGTGGACCTTCTACGGTTTAGTAGATACGTTTTGCATGTGTCCTAATTTGCATATTGACAAGACTGTAAGTGCCACTATGAGAAAGAGCACCGTCAACTTCCTATTCACTCCCTTAAGTGGAATTTGAACAACTACATTTGTATCCAAGATAGAAGAGAGGGGTAGGACTCACTTCCAACCCCTCACTCCATTCCCATTATAATATTGACTCACCCTGTATAATGCAAATGAAATTACAAATTCTCAGATTTATAGGAATTGTTAAATATAAATTCTAATTTCAGAAGAATGAATTGATTTTACCTTTACGTTGCGTTAACCAAGTCAGAGGAAAAATAAAAACAACCATCGATATGCAACCCCAGTTTGAAAGCATAGCAATTGTGCTATTGTCCCACTCAGGATATACTTTGAAAACTGTTTGCGCAATCGGTCCCCACGTATTCCAAACGCAGGACTGGGCAAATGCCATTACAGAAAATATAAAGATAATGTACCATCGTCTTTTAATTGGTTTGGCTGCTGGTGAGGAAACGGGTGTCATTTCAGTAGGGTATGCAGCCGATGATTCTGTAGTAGTAGTAGTAGTAGTAAAAGCTACCTTGGGAGCTACGTCCAAAATTCTACTACATGAGGATCGTAACACTAAAGAGTTTCCTTCCATGTTCTAAAGGTGTTTATAATCTGAAAATAAACAAAATGTGAAAAGTATATAACTTTTGAAAAAAGAATAATTACGTTTTTCAGGGTGATTCTAAAATGGTGAATCAAAAGTACCTAGCACTGTTCTGTGGGTCAAAATGAATATATAGTTCCTCCTGCAAAATGTCAAAATCTCAACCCTTATACCCGTAAACACCTCGCGAAGTTTTGCCATATTTCGCATCGTTCTGAAGAAAACCAATCTTTCCTTATGCCATCGAAAGTTTCCATCGTCATCTTTGCAGAAAATATGCGCGCCATATTCCTTCACAAAATGCTCTTCGTGCTGGGTAATTCCCACGTAGCAGTGATTGCACTCACTGAATTTGTTGCAGATTATTATGCAGAATCCTTCATACCTTTGCCTGAGAAAAGGCTAACCAACGAGCTACTATGCGAGTACTCGTCGAAGGGTCCTCGGCAACATTGTCAAGAACTTAATCCAGTACAGCGGGCTGCAAGGCTGGACGTCCTCGATCACTCGAAGGAGGATGAACATTCCAAATTTCCTCCCATTACGATCAAGTCGTAGAAAAACGCCATAAACTAGATGGCGCCGATGTGGGAAACACTGTCGATATTGTCGAGCTGTTGCAAGAGCATTGCCATTATACGCTCCGAAAAATCTTTACATTGCACGATTAAAATATGAGTTCCCAATACGCGATGCTGCAAAGCCTTGTCTAACAAGTGGTACTCAAATACTTTCCTCTACTGCCTTGTATTTAAATATCCCATCAAGCGCGTCTAAATCGGGGGGGGGGGTTACAAAGCAACGGTGAGATGTTTTCTTCTCTTGTCACTTCATTGCTCCCTCATTCATAATGGATTTGGGCTGCTCATTTCTTGGGATGATGACGAAACTTCGCGAGGTTCTCACAAAATTCGCGGGTGTTTAGAGCTATAAGGATTCAGATTTCGACATTTTGCATGAGGAACTTTATATTCATTTTGACCCACAGAACAGTAGTAGGTACTATTGATTCACCATTTTAGAATTCCCGTATAAAGTAATTATTCCTTATTCAAAAATTATGTACACTTTTTCATTAAAGTAATTATTCATTTTTCAAAAATTAATCAAAATGCCACTTGCAGAATTAAAAATACACTTGTCAGAATTAAAAGTGCAGCTTGTGAAATAAAAATATATTTTTCAAAACGTAAAATGTATTGGGCAAAATGAAAACTGTACTTTGCGAAATAAAAAAGCGGCTTGTGGAATTTAAAAATCCAGTTGGGCAAGATAAAATTGTGTTAAAATATGGGAGATTAAGAAAGTGGATAAAAAGAAAAAACTTGGGGGGGGGGGCTTTTTACCGCATTCTGTTATCCCCACCTTTTGATCCTACTTATCCTCGACTTTGTGAGCCCAACTTTTATTCTTCGTTTGATACCCTCATTTTTATCCCCAACAGTTTATCTCCACTTTTTACCCTCATTTTTTATTTTTAAGACATATACCCACATTTTGGTACCACTTTTTATGTTCTACTTTTTAACCCCTTTTTGCCCACTTTTCACCTCCACTTTATCCCCATTTTTATCCACTATTTTAATCCAATTTAAAGGGTCAATTTCCTTCAATTATGGAGAATAAAAATTTGGAGTTAAAAATGGCTATAATAATTGGAGATATGTGATAAAAAATAGGGGGAAAAGTAGAAGATATAGAGATACCCGTTGGGGATAAAAATGAGGGTTACAACTGGGGATAAAAGGTGGAGTTTAAAAAGTCGAGGATAAGGGTCATTCTCACGAAAATGGTACAAATCATGTCCGCTACTTTTGAATTTTTTTCTGAAAATTTCAGAAATGCTACCAATTAAACATATTTTTTTATTTATTCTTCATTTAATTCTGTATAATCAGGTATTTATTGTTTTGACTTAAGTGATTTGTAAAAGTCTTAATTTTTTTTTATTTGATGAACAAGTAGGACAAATCTTGATGTCCCAACTTCAAATCAATAAGAGTTAAAACATTATTTAAGAAATTGCTTAAATACTACAACTATGTAAATTATCAATAACATTGTATCTCTTACATAAAAATAGTTTTAACAATAAATTTCATTAACAAATATTTTTTTAATAAGAAAAATTGTTCCTTAGTAATGTCCCAATATTTTATGTATACTGGAATGTCCACTATGCTATAGCCATTTCAAAAATAAAATAATAAATTAAATTGAACCTGGCAACAATTTTGAGATGACTAAGTAGTACAACTTCCATGCTTAGTCAGCCATTTTGGATTCCACAGTCAACAAGCAAGATAAGACTCATTCTGTTTTTCTAATGCTTAATTTGAGGTTTTTAATGTCCACTATGTTACATTTAAATTAATGATTTAGAAAAAAGTTTTTTTCCTGAAATTGCATATAAACTAGTAAATTTAATATTATTTTTTCATTTAATATTATTTTCCTTATTATTATTTTCCTTAACGCAGATTTTTTATTCCAAGGAGGGGAATACAAGTAATATTGATTCTATTTAACATGTAGCTAAAATTATACTACCAAAATGTTAGAGGCCTTCGTACAAAATATCATACATTTGTTGATGCAATCTCTGAAGTGAAGAACAGTATTTTTTGTCTCTCCGAAATTTGGTTGAACGATTGTATTACTAATGAAATGATTTTTGGTGACAACTATCAATCATTTAGATGCGATAGAACTAACCGTACCAGAGGAGGTGGATTTTTAATTGCTATCCATAAAAATATTCCAGCACAAAAAGTTGACATTAGCTTTGACTGTTCAGGCATTGATATTATTGGCACTAAACTACGTATCTCCTCGTCTAATCTATTACAGTCTGGATATAAAGGAGTAGTAATTTTTAACATATACATTCCTCCGGATACTCGTTCTGATTCATTCAAACGATTTATAGATGATCTCGGTAATCTTATTCATACCTATGTTCATTCCAAGATCATTATTGTAGGGGACTTTAACTGTGATATTAGAGACTCTAAGGATTGCAATGTGCAAAATTTCTATCAGAACAACAGGCAGTCATACCTCAATCTATTTATGGCTGAACACCAATTAATTCAAGGAAACAATATTTTAAATGATCACAACAAAACACTTGATAAAGTTCTAGCAAATACTCAATTAACAGTAAAGCGAGCAGAATACCCCATTGTTAAAGAAGACAGCTACCATCCTGCACTAGATATATGTGTCCCTTTACTATGTTATAATTATTCCTCTTGTAAAAATGATAAACCTAAGTTTAATTTCAGAAAAGCAGACTTTCCTGCTTTATACACGTTCATTAAAAATATAGATTGGGATTTTCTTGAACCGGATCTGATTTGGAATAATATCCTAGATGTGATTAAGACAGGGATTCTTAGATTTGTCCCTCTAAATAACTCAGGAAAACAGCACGAAGAAAGCAACATAATTTTTTTCCCTCCTGGGTATCAAATGCAACTAGGATCCTATGGAAAAATAAAATTGAATCCCACAATAGATTTAAGAATACACTTGATTCGCTTGACTACGAACTTTTCAGCCAATGCAGGAAAGCTTTTAAAACCAGTTATAAGGATGATTATAATTCATACATACAAAATATTTTATCTGGCATTCATAAAGACCCTAAGCTGTTTTGGAAAGAAACTAATAAGTTATTAGGCCGTCAAAAGAATGATACTAAAGCATGTTACCAAAATGACAAAAACTTCTTCACAGACTTATGCTCATATTTTTTTCAAAAAAACTTTAATAACGATTCTGACAATGATTTAGATATCTCTACAATTAACTATTTAACCACTCTTCATTGTAATAATAACTTTAATAGTCACTTCAATGATATCACTCCACAAGAAGTTATACTCCTTGATAAATTCACCAAAGCAAGTACAAAGTGTATTTTTGAAGATATTCCTGATTTTATTTTCAAAGGACTGATCGAAACTCTTGCTGTACCCCTGTCCATTCTATTCAATCGTTCAATATCCACTGGTAAAAATTCGGTGTCTTGGAAAGTCTTCCCGATAGTTCCTGTCCCGAAGGTTAAAAATCCTTCGTTATTAAAACACTATCGTCCCATAACCCCTATTCTCTCCTTTCCTGCTAAATTACTAGAAAGCTTCGTAGCGAAATATCTTCGCGCCCACTTCGCTAGCTTTAATATGGATAATCAGCATGGATTTGTGAAAGGTAAATCAACCTTAACTAATCTCGCTCGCCTAGCAGTTGATATTACTGATGCCACAGAATCTTCTTCCCAATTGGGTGTTTTTTACGCTGTTGTCATTAAAGCCTTTGATTATGTAGTTCACAGGCGACTAATATCCAAGCTTGATTGACTAGGTGTAAATACATTGATAATATCCCGGTTGAGGTCTATGCTCTCTGACAGATGCTTTTATCTTTCCAACTCGCAGTCGGATCGTATCCTCGGCAGAATTGGTAGTGGAGTACCTCAGAGATCACCTCTTGGGCCCATTTTGTTTAATTTTCACATGATTGATTTAGGTCAATGTTTTACAAATGATTCTATCTCATATCTGCTCTATGCTGATGATTTGAAGATTTATTCTAAAATTAGTAGTTTTACTCATGCTCTGAATCTTCAGGAGAGAATCACTAAGGTTCATCAATGGCTTGAAAAAAATGGTCTCCAATTAAGTGCAGAGAAGTCTAGAATGATCAGATTCACAAGAAGGACAAATTCAGTCAAATTTAGATATACTTTACAAGGGTCTCTACTACAATTTGTTCCTTATAGTCTCCATTACAATTTGGGTGTGTTCTTCAATTGTAATGGTTCCCCCAAACATCATTGTGGACATCTACTGTTGGAAATTACTAAAAAAAAAATTGGGTGTTTAAAGAGGTTATATTACATTTACAAAAACTCTTATGCAATTTTTAAAATTTACCAAGCCGTAGTATTGCCAAGAATTTTATATAATTTACTTATTTGGTTCAGTGGTTTCTCAAACTATTATTACTTAAAAATTGCAAGAAAGCATGACTCCTTCATAAAATTTTGCTCATAAAACAACAAGACTGCTCATAAAAATAATGTATTGATGGATTATTCTCTGTTAACCTTAGATAACCTTGTATCAAAAAACTTAAATTAAACTCTTAGATCAATTTTAAATAAAGTATTTGATCCGTTTTACTGAATAGAATAGGTATACAACACTATCGTCCTAATAGCCGCTTACCTGTTAAGTTAACCACACAAATCTATCACACTGATAGCTGCAAGATTGACCCTGTTTATATTTTAATCAAAAATTACAATACTCAAGACCTTCACTCTTGTAACTTAATTGATATTTTTATGTAGCATTTAATCTATTATTTGTAATCGTTTACCTCCTGTTTGGTTTTTGATGTTTTAATTTTGCAATATTATATCACTCTTCATTATATGTTTTATTTACTTGGTAATCCCTCCTGGGCTCTGCCTGTATGAGGACACTAATGCCACTGTATGGTTACTGGTGTTAAATCTATATATATAACTAGAAGAGGTACCCGGCGTTGCCCGGGATTATTACACTTGGGATGTAAACAGAACAATCTCAAAAATTAAAATAAATTTTGCAATATCCTAAAAATAAACACATGAAAATGCTTAGAATTAATACAGTAAAAATTCTTAATGAAAATTCGAAAAAAATCTTTTTAAAGGCTCACAATGGATGGACTGCTCCAATAATTTCTTACTCAGATAATCTTACTTCAGATCTACACTTGATGTTGTTGCAATTTCCACTCTTCTCTCGCTATGTTGAAGCAAAATTTGGCCTTTCATCACTTTGGGTAGTTTAGCGGTCGCCAATTCTTCTATTTACTTGCTTCCCATTTGCTCAATACAGCACGGAGCTAAAGGTTTGCTTTCTCTGTCGTCTTTCCACTCTTTCTCAATAGTCTGCTAACTCTTCATTATCTCCAGCTACTGATCATTTTTAAAGATTTTCAAGAAATTGTTAAGTACTAAGAACTCTCTTTTCTAAGAAAAACCTGAATAACAGAAATTCTATGCATTGTTACAAATTGAAACTTATCCATTTATGTTCATTGTTATAATTCTTGGAAAGGATTGATTTATCATTGCATCATCATTTTGAGCTCATTGTTATTGGTGAATTGCGTGTTGAAACCATTGTTGATACCTATTGTTGCACAAACTTTTATTTGCATTGTTGGTCATGAGATATATATTGTTGGTCCGTGCAGAGTGTTTGTGAATTGCGTGTTGATACCATTGTTGCAAAAACTTTGTCTTGCATTGTTGGTCATGCGATATTTCTCATTAATATGCCCT
>JAHWFO010075486.1:103552-142273 GCA_023313115.1 Rhysida immarginata | reverse complement strand
AAACTCTAAATTTCAACTCTAATAGGAAGTGAACACGTGGCGATTTATTCAACAATCTCAGTCACGCAAGAAAACGTGATCACAAACACATGAAATTCTGCAGCCTATGCCCTTTCTTCTACTTCAACACGTCGGCATCGTTCACATCCACACCTAATCTTCCAACGTGTTTAATACATGATTTTATTTTTGACGGTTGAAATGCCCGCCTGCTCTTGGATCCCATATCTGAAACGCAGAATAAATGTAACTGATGATAGTGGTAGCGACAAGTGCAATCAAGGAAAAATTCTTCGACCTGGGTTCGAACCAGGAATCTCGGCTGTTATGACCGACACCTCTACCTGTTTGGCTATCGCAGACACCCGCACAGCCAAGCTGTCACAAAGTGTCTAAAGGTCATGGTTGAAAGCCCAATGGGAGGCAGGCACCTGGCTCACAGATCGAGAATCTCTCCTATCCAACCATCAGAAAGTTTGTGGAACTCACAGATAAATTAATAATAATTAATAAATTTAAACTGGAGATGCACCTCCAAACATACGGTAGTGATATTTCTTTTTTCCTAAGGTATATTTAACATCGTCATCCTATGTGTTCACAAATTTTACAAGGCGATTTACTAACTGATCAGTAGTTAAATTTGTAAAAAAAATACTTAAAATTTTTCTTTACTCACATCTATAAAAGTGGAGAGAATGCTATCTTTATTTAAATCCCATGTAACTGAATCCACGTTTCGTCACTTCGGTGGGGGCTGTCCGTCCGCCATGATCTCAGTGATGACATTTTCTGTAACGCATTCTGATTGGCTGCTTTCGCTTGACTTAAGTTGTTGTTGATCTATCCAAGCGAAATTTTGCATTGACTAGAGTCAACGGCGATTTCTTCGTTTTACTCAGCTTAGTCAAATGAAAACAGTCCCCGTTGACTAGATCAAGAGTTTTCATTGACTAAATCGCTACGTGTTCGCCTCACTATAATATATGGTTTAAAATATTACCAACTCTATCAAAATAATAATATATGGTTTAAATTTGTTTGTATCACTTTTTGGCACCTCGCGGCCGCGCGAGTTCACACTCGCTGTACCTTTAGGTCAGCGCGTCGGTCGCCTTTGGCACGTGCCAGGGAGGTTCTTTGTTTGATAAACGGTGACTCTGCTACTGTATATGGTTGGGTGAAAATGTTGATACATCGAATGTTCCTAACATTATGAAAATCGAGAACGACGTGACTGTTATGCCAAACATAAATAATTTAAAGGAATGGGTTCAAAGTCCATGGGCACAAGATAATTAAATTTTGATCGTTCATTTGATTTGTTAGGTTTTGTAAATTTTCTAAAATGTTTGATTTATTGTTGATTTTATGAAAAAAGATTTTAAATAGAAATATACAGGGTGTAACTAAAGGTGTGTTACAAACTTTGGGGAATGATAGAACTGGTCAAAATAAGCATTTTTTGTTCTATGAACACTGGTCCACAACTGCATCGTTTAAGAGTTATAGCCACTGTTCAAAATGACGTCTTCAGCATCAATGCAGGCTTATGACACACCCCTTTCTGAATTATGGTATGCTCATGTAAATTTTTAAAGTAACATGACCACACCATCACATTACCATGCAAGCAGATCCTGCACACTAAAAAATCTAACGTGTGTGATCGCATCCGGATATGGACTACACCTTTAACGAGTGCACTGACATGTTGTTAGTGTACGGTGCTGCAGACGGTAATGGAAGGGCTGCTTGTCGTCTGTACAGACGGCAGTTTCCACAATGTCGTCAGCCAGCTCACACAATGTTTGCTCGGCTTGTGCGACGTCTACGAGCAACAGGAAGTGTAGCTGTGATGCGTGGAGAGCATGGTCGCGCTCGCGCCTGTCGTACCGCTCAATTCGAAGAAGCTGTGCTTCGTAGAGTTCACGAAAGACCAACATGTAGCACCCGTGCGCTTGCACACATCATGAACACAGATCACATGTCTGTTTGGCGAGTTCTGCATGACCAACTGCTTCATCCGTTTCGTATGCAACGAGTGCAAGCATTTGGAGCTGCTGACTTTGCACCACGTATGGCATTCTGCAGATGGTTTCTTGCACGTTGTAGAGAGGAACCAGCATTCCCACAGCAGGTGTTGTTCACTGATGAAGCAACCTTCACCAGGGAAGGCATTTTCAACCACCAGAATATCCATGTTTGGGAGCGTATCAACCCACATGCCATTTCGACAAGGCGCTTCCAGCAACGATTTTCTGTCGACGTGTGGGCTGGTATTGTTGGCAATCGCCTCATTGGGCCGTACATTCTCCCAGCTCGTATGAATGCACAAACCTACCTTGTCTTTCTTCAGGAGGTGCTGCCTGAACTGTTGGATGACATACCTCTTAACATCCGTCAAGTAATGTGGTTCCAACATGATGGTGCACCTCCACATTTCTCACAGCATGTCCGGGCCTTCCTCACTGATACGTTTGGCGATCGTTGGATTGGACGGGGTGGTCCAGTTACCTGGCCGCCACGATCACCAGACCTAACACCATTGGATTTCTTTGTGTGGGGCCACCTAAAGTCCCTGATGTACGAAACAATGGTTAATTCAGTGGAGGAACTCATCGCACGATTGACTGTAGCAGCAGACAACATCAGGAACTCCCAGCAGATGCTGCAACGGGTGTCTTGCAACGTACAGCGACGAATGCAAGCCTGCATTGACGCTGAAGGGCGTCATTTTGAACAGTTGCTATAACTCTTAAACAATGCAGTTGTGGACCAATGTTCATAGAACAAAAAATGCTTATTTTGACCAGTTCTATCATTCCCCAAATTTGTAACACACCTTTAGTTACACCCTGTATAAATAATTTTGGAAGTGCTGTTTTAATTTAATAATTTCTACAATATTGTAAATTTAAAATTGCAAAATATGTGATGTCACACTCGGGGAGGGGATTCACATATCATGATATTCATGTGACGTAATTTTTGGATGGCCCCTGATACCTCATTCGCACTACGGAACTAGATCGAGTTGATCCAGATGCCAACTAGATTCATTGAGAAATTTGATTCATTTCAGATCCACAGAGTGTTTGCACTTCAGCGCTGCTAACCAGTTAGGGAACTCGTACATTAATCTCCACCCAGTTTTACAACTCCAATTGTTCATTGTAGTCAACAGGCGCAAGGGATTGTATATGGACGAATTTCTTTTTAGTCGTCTCAATCCATCCAAGTTTTCAAGCAATAGGCCGAATAAAAATTTTTTTTTATTCGGACCACGAATCGATCAATTGTTTGGACACCCTTTTGTGAAAACTTAATCGTGCAAGGGATTGTGGGAAGGAACGAATCTAGATTGGCAGCGTCGATCGAGTTCTCCGAACAGGATTCAGTGAATCGAGTTTGGAGACAGTCGATTTAGTTCGAATCCAGATTGCTAGCATTCGCACTTCAAAATTCGCTGCCAATGTACTAGTGCGAACATACCGGGTGATTCAGTCAATTTCTGACCATTTCACTCGAATGACGTGCATTAGGGATAAACAATTGAAAGAATATGAGCGCCATATCGAGAATTTCTAAATAGTTGGAGTTTGTATTGTTGCAACGGCTTGTTGAAAAATGGCACCCGCTTTATCAACAGAGCAGAAATGCAAGGTTGTCGAATGGTATTTCGAGACAAAATCACCTGTAACCGTGCAAAGAAAGTTCCAGAAGGAGTATAAGTGTCGAGACGCACCAGGCAGGCAAGCAATCATTGATTTTGTCAAGCAATTTCGTGCCACTCGGATGTGTTAAAGGCAAGAAAAAAGGCGGGAGCGAAGCTCGTGTTCGAACAGCCGAAGTTGTCGAAAATGTTCGTACAAGGTTGGTCGATTCCCCTACCAAAAAATCTGTTCGCCGCCTATCCATTGAAGAAGGGCTGTCGTATACCACAACGTGGCGAATTTTGAGAAAGGATTTACACCTGTTCCCGTATAAGATCCATGTTTATCAGGAGTTAACAGACACTGGAAGACAGAAGCGACAACAATTTGCTTCGGGGGTGGCTTTCTTTGGCCCCATACGAGTCCTGACCTAAACCCATGCGATTTTTATCTCTGAGGGTTCCTTAAAGACAGTGTGTTCACTACAGCACCAAGAACCCTAGACCAGCTGCGACAAAGCATCGTCGACTGCTGCACCCTTGTGGACGCAGAAATCCTGGATAGAGTTATGAACAACTTCACCATTCGGCTGCGAGCAGTTCGAAACGCTCGTGGTGGCCACATTGAGCATATCATCAAGACTTTTCCACCGGAATAAAAACTCCGAACTGCCTGAAATATCATACTGAAATGCTAAGTGATATTGACTGAATCACCCTGTAGTATAAGCAAGTAATTCTTCATCTGTATGCAATTTATTACAAGAAAAATAATGAAATAAAAAAATAAAAATTTCGTAATAATATCGGAAAACTTACAAGATCATTCTCTGGCAGTAAATTTATTCTATTGCAAATTAGTTGATTATTTGAAAAATAATTTTGGGTTACAAATGTTAACAAAACGTTACATTTTTTCGACAGTGCTGGTTCTCAGTACAAAAAGAAGTCAAACTTCATCAGGTTACTTTATCATGATGTAGAAGCTGAGTGGAACTTTTTTGCGACTTCGCATGTTAAAGGCACAGAATAGCACAGAATGGACAGCTCAGCATTTCGATGGTAGTGACTTGAAGCGACGCTCCTAGCAGATGGGTGGACTCGTGGGTTTGCTTAGCATAGGAATAGCATTGGGAAATAGACACTGTTTAGATATATTTCATTATTAAGTAGCGGAAGAATGAAGCTACTTATTGTTTTCACAATGTCCGTCTGTCTGTCTGTCCGTCCGTCCGTCTGTCCCCTTCATAATTTCCGCATTTTTTGAGGTAGAAGGTTGAAATTCAGAATGTAGCTTACTATGGGCATGTGCATCTCCACTATTTAATTTGGTTTTGATTGGCCCACTGGGATCGCAGTTTCGGGGGTGGAAATTAGAGGGGACCAAAAGGTTAATGTGTATTTATGCATATAAAGGAATGAAATTTGGTATGCAGATTGCTCTAAGCAAGATCAACATTACTCTGATGTTTGGGCAAAATCGTCCCAATAGGGTCGGAGTAGTGGGGGTGGGAATCACCTGGTCTTAAGAAATTTATGGCAACATATAGGATGTGATATATCTTTCAATCGAAAATGATGAGAAAAGAAAGAAGATAGGGTTCTTTTATATTTTCTAAATACAAGGTTCGAGAAAATCAATTTTTGATGATAAAAAAAAAAAAATGGGGGTTAAAAAGTGCAGATGAAGGAATAAAAAAAAAATAGATGAACTCAGGGCTTCCGCTACTTTCCTATACCTTCCTTGGGAGGCTTAATTTCTTGTTATATTTATTTTTCGTTCTTCATTTTAATTTCAATAAATAAAAAAGTTAACTTTAAGTCTGTATATGAATTTGTTTCAAGTATACAGTGAAAATAAAAACATTTAAGACATGTTTGCCTATCTATTAAAACTTTCAAAGTGACCTGTTTCTTAGGATAACATTGTTAATTAAAAAGTTAGCTTTTGATTTGACATATCTTTTGTGAAAGTGTATTCAGAATTTTTGTATGTTTCTAACATCCTTTTAGCGTGATGTTTGCTTAATTGTATAACTCGAAAACATTCAGTTTCTTACGTTAATTAAATGAAAAATGAAAAGTTATCTTTTAAGCCCTCGCATTATTAACGAGACTGGTCAGGATCTTTTCGGGGTACCATGAAAATAAAAGCATTTTGCCTATTTCAAAATAGAAATAAAGCCACTTTCTTTGATTAATTAAGCAAAATTTCTTAATGAAAATTAAAAATTTAACGTTTACCTAGTAGATTAAGAAAATCTGGATTATACTTTTGATTAGATAGATGCAGAAATAATTGCGTTTTGTTTTGGTTTTTTTTTTTTATCATGTATGCTGGTTTTATAGTAACACGTTAATCAACTAGATTTTTTAATATCCATTTCAAGTTCCTTGCTATCATTTGCATCAACTGACAGAATTGTGCGTTAAAAAAATTCTGTAAATGAGAGATTTCAGTTAAGGAATTTAGGGTGGTATCACGGTTTCTCCTCCTCGAAGAAGGAACAAGGTCTCTTCACATTTGGAATGAGGTGCAAGGTCTCCTCGAAAAAATTCGATTCCGTTCAAGCTACGTTTTCTTTCCCTCCTTACATAAGGAATCCTTCAACCTCTCCTCAAGAAAAAAACTAGTTATTGGTTTGAGGGTATTTTTAACAGAAATTACGAAACTTTGGCGGGGGAAGCGTCACATTGCTAAGCAACCCATGTGCGTGGGAAACTTGAACCTTTTTTTAAGTTAGAAATCACAACTAGATGCGAGATTTTGGTTAGCAACCCTTTTGTGAGATGAATGTTTTCTCCTGACTGATAACTTCTAATGGCCGGAAAAAAAGAGAAATTTTCACCGATCGAACATAATTATTGATGGATTATATAATAAACAAATTATATTAATAAATTTATTATAATAAAATACAACCTCTGACAATTAAGTTCGGTGAATGACCTCATATTGCGAGTGGATTGCTGGCTTACATGAAACAGCAGTTACTATCCTTCAAAGTAATCCCCGTCGATGGTAATGCACTTCTGGGAACGGCTGTACAAGTCCTGGAAACTCCTGGCGTAGTCGATTTAGGGATAGCCTTCAGTTGGGTCGTAACATTATGTTGAATGTCTGGCCACTTCAGGGGGCGTCTTCCACTGTGTGTTCCGGTCTCCTCGGAACAGTTTAAACCACTCATAAACACACTTCAAAGTGATACCACTTTCTTTGTAAATTGTTGTCAGCATTTCATGAGTCTCTTTCGTTCACTGATACATTTTGGGTTTCGACCACGTGCACTACACCTTCACTCTTCAATATCCTGTTTAAACACTATAAACACATTCACGGCGCTGATTCTCTCAAATTTGATTAAACATGTTTCGACCTGTCTGGGGCAGGATACGACGGTAGCGCACTCTTACGACCGTTAGCAATATGAGGTCATTCACCGAACTTAATTGTCAGAGGTTGTAATCACTAACAGGATAGTTTATATTGTCTGTAATATACAGAAATATTTTTATAAGATTGTGGTATGGTCACGATCTCACGATTTCAATTTTTTAGTTAAAATCTCAAAAATTATCTCAAAAAGCATCAAACGTAGGGATTGAATAATATTTGCGATCCAATAAGATTGAAAATAAAATTGATTATAAGAAAAAAAAATTGTCTGAAATGCTACAACTTCTGTTTACATGCTGAGCACAAGGTTTGCACTTGGCGTTTTATTACTTGACAAAATGAACTGGACAAAACGTAAATGCTTTCAACTGGAAAATTAACAAAGTGAGCATTTTATTGCAGATGCTTTGCTTTATTAGCCGCTTCTTCCAAAAATACGTTTAGTTCTGTCTTATAATAATTTTTTATTATTTCATTGTATGAACCTCCCACCCATCATTGGAAGCCGGATGCCAAGCACTACATCTTGCCAGGGAAGCCTTCCCTAACACCGAGCCGGCCATCGCTTCCCTAAGGCCGTTGCCACTCGCTTGACAACGTTGGTTATCGTCGACTGTGGGAAATCAAGTAGATCGCCATTTACGATTTGGAAGCAACCTTAAACATAAAATTTATGTATTTGAAAGAGAGTAACTTACTATCTTTTCTCAAATCTATTTAACACACAAAAATAATTTATTTACTGTTGCGAAGAAATGCAAGGTGATGAGAGGCTGAAAAACGAGGGGAGCCCCTCCCCCCTTTTGTCCTGTGTTCCACTAATGCTGTCGCTGATTTCCCTGATAACTGATACAACAGTTTCTTTTACCAGCCGACATTTCTTCTTGAATTGTTCTTGGTCTAAATGCTCCATAGATTAATGCGATCTCACAAGCGCATTTTTTTGAGGAGATCTAAATGCTGTCGACGACGGCACCGTCTTTCGAAGCGAGTGAGGTCGTCCATTTTGAATTTACTCGCTCTGAGAAGAAAATGCTCCTTAACGTAGCTGAATAGCTTAAAATGCTGAGGAGAAATCTTGCCTTACCATCAAAATTTTCCCGTAGTGAAGACGGTAAGGGCAATTTGGGCCTTGAAACTAGATATTTGAGGAACAAACCTTGCTTAGCACAACCTTAAACCCGAAGCATGATACCACCCTTAATCTCTTTTGTGGCCAGATAGGCAATTATTAAAATTAATTTTAATTCAAAATATAATTTATTTGGCCTGTAAATTGTAAAACGAATTCTGATTCCTTGAAAATTTTAATTTTTGCCCTTTTATGAATTCAAAATAAATGGTAACTCGTTTCCCAACAAGTTGAAAATTAACTGTAAATTAATTATAGTCAACTGTCATTTTTTATGAATTTTGTTTTTGTTATATTGTTGAAGTGGTTAGGTTAGGTAATTAGATAATTAGGTTAGGTTAGATAATTTTTGTATCTATTTTTTCTCCGTGGAAAATATTTTTTTCTTAATGCCAAAAGATTACATGTCATTCATTCAAGTTTCCGTGTGATCAGGACAGTTTCAGTCGATTACAGACCGAGAAATAATTAGTCGACATTCACAGATGGCTAAACATGACAGTTCTGTTCATCACTTGACAATATCTATCCAATTTTTTCTGAGATCTGGACATTCAGGGAATCTAAAATGATAGGTTTAATTTGGTTAAAAAAATATGACATTTTTTAAAAAGCATACCAAACACGAAGTTGTCTAGAAAAAGTCGTAGCAAGCTCCGTTGAAACTCTGGTTAAACAGCCAGCAAATTCTACCCATCCATCGGAGGGCGCCACTGTCTGCTCCCTACCATCGCTTAGCATGGGAAACGGTGAAGCTGTCCATTCTGTGTTATTCTGTGGTAAAGGGGCATGCGATGGCCCCGGAGGTACTGTCAAAAGACATGCACGTAAAAGTATAATGCAGCGTGTTAATGGACGACCAGTTACTTCACCGAAAGATCTATACGAATGGGCAAATTAATTTTTTAAAAATATAGATTTCGAATTTTGTACTGAGAACTAGCACCTTCGGAAAAATAAAATACAGTCAAACCTCAATATCTCGAATTTTGCAGGTACGGAAAAAAATTTGAGGTAAAGAAGCTTTGAGCTCTGGAGGGTTCCTTTAAATCAAGATTTTTAGGTTATTAAAGGTACAGTGAGAAGCAGAACAATAGGAGACAAAATGGGACATGTTTAAGGCGTTACACCATGTACAAATGGAGCCACTAGCACCAGAAATGCACAAACTTTGTTTGATGATCTAGTACGCAACTGAGACTTGCCAACAAGATCGAAAAAGTTTTTCTGCACAAGAATCGTCTAACTTTAATCGTTAATTTTTTTTGCTTTCTTACGAAAAATTTCTCTTTACGAAAAAAATCTTAACTTCCATGTTTTTAAATGCCTTGCATTTCGCTGGCACACAGTCAAAATTCGACATAGCGGGGTTTTCCGAGAAAATGTTTTGAGATAACGAGGAAAAATTACATTAAATTAATAGTGAAAATGTAGGGAAATAAAATTTTTTCGAGATATCGCGGTTCGACTGTATTTTGTTAACATTTTGTCAGTATCTTACCCCTAATAGCTCTGTTGATGGCACTACAGCTTCGAACCGCGTAAGCTAAAAATTCATTAAAATAAGTATCGTTAAAAACTAGACCTACTTATCCGTACTTACTAAATAAACTACTTGTATATGTTTTAAAAACCTTACATAATAGTTTTTATTTATATAATTGCCACTGCCATTAAATTTTCAGTTTTCCTTTTGCAAAGCGGTTTATCTTGTATGGTCAGATTGTTTTCTTTTAAACTTGTATTTATTTTCTGTTGTGTAATGTTCAAGAATTGATAAAGAATTTGAATTAAACTTGAATTTTTCCAATTGATATACTACACTGCAAAAGTTAAGCCCGAAATGCAAATTTGGCCATGATATTTAACCGACCATAATATTATTGCCAACCGACCCCACAGTTTACCTGTGGCAATAACCTACTTTCTTTTGTTAAGACGCGAAGATATTGCACAAGGAACAGAGCGAGTAAAGCCAGTTTTCCCTTTAGCGACTTTTAAGCATCTCATTGTGTGCGGCGACTTTTGTGCCTCTTGAAATCTTTGCCTGCAAGGTGTGTTGTGAATGTGATCATTTTCCATTTAACGACTTTCAGGCGTTATCCAGACTCTGGTCTGATCCAATTGGTCGAGTTACTGCAAACGATTGTAGCTCTCTCAAGGCGATGGAAAAGAGGCTATTGACCACGTTCATGCATTGAATTTATTACTATATCATTTCTACTTAGTAAATGAATGATTCACCAAATTTTTAAAACCTGTTTATTAATAAATTCACAAAGGATAAATCATGAGAAATCGTGTCGGTGAAGACCAGCTACGGCAGCCATGATTCTCCATCTGAATCAGCGAAGACGACTACCCAGAATACATAGCAAACTAGATTGCATTTGATTGGCTAGACCTGAAAATATGTCTGAAAAAAATTGTGTAAAAATCTAACCAAGCCAGGTCTTGAAAAATCGCTTAACAGACTGCTGCAGTCGCCTAACAGGATGCAGATGCATGAAAGTCGCTAATTGGAAAACTGGTGTGATTTCCAAAAATATACCAAAAAGTCGCAGACACCTATAAACACTAAAAAGTCACTAAATGGAAAACTGCCTTTTTTGGTTTTGTGTTATATGCATTATTTTTAGTTGATAATTTTTTATATTGTAAAATTCTTAGTATTTTTTTTTTAATATTTTAATTGACAAAGTTTAATGTTTTTTTAATGTTTTATATAAAAACTACCTGGGACAATTACAGTTGTAGGTAAACAGAAGGTGTGGACGAAGCTCCCGGTGTTCAGATGTTTCCAATGCTCGAATAACTCTTTTGTCTTCTCTGACCAATACTCATTCTTTTTTTCGGTGCATTTCGATAGATGAATTAACATGTATCCTTTGAACGAACACAATATGCTTCCAGGCAGTGTAATTCTTTATACTGGTGCGCACTCTATTGGTGGAATAAAAAACAACTAACCTGTACAAAATTACAAAATGGCATGAGATTGCACTCCTCTTCCTCTGAATGTTCATCGACACTTCTGCCTTGTACACATTCCATCACGGCCGTCTGTGAGTTGCGGATTTTCGATCATTTCCCTTCCAAATGCGATTCGCCATCAAAGGAAAGTATACTAATACAAAGAGAATGGGAGGGGAGGAGTGAGTGGATGCTGATCGCAGAGGGGACGGTCGAGATAGTGCAAGCTTTCCGCAGAGGAGAAGCAGCGGATGAAAAGGTGTACTTGATAATTCCATTGGATTCTTTATTCATTAAGGAAACAGTAGATGGAAAAAAGAAAGAAAAAAGGATAGAGCGAAGGAAAAGAAATAGCCATTACTCAGTTGTCTGCATTCATCCTCCAGCTTCCCTTCCAGTGCTGCTCACGTGCTTCAACAGTAGGGTGAACATATTGTTTTATATCTCTTCTGGGTTAAGTGTCTCAGATTTGAAGCGCTTAAAAATCGGAGGCAAAAAACGATAAATGCCGGTTTTTGCTCAATGAAAGAAAGAGCAAAACTATCAATTTAAATGAAGACTACAAAACTATAACGAAAGTGAATTTAAATTAAATTTAGAGTAACCTGCACGTCACAATTTTAAAATGTTTGTAACATGATTTACAAAATTTATATGATTTTTATCAATTTGTAAATGTAATCAATTTAATTTTTAATTTGTGTCTGTAATATTTTTCACTTGTTAAATATTGGTTCATATTTCTTTTAAAATTGAATAAAATTTGTTCACCTGGATTCTTTATAGTGTAGCTCCCCTGATTTACCTTCATCTGTGGCAAACATTTTTCTGTAATTACCCCATCAGGTAAAAATTGAGTGTTTGTTTAGTGCGACAAAACTGACGAAGTTAACAAAGCTGCGTTTGTTTAGTCTCGTCAGACCACTTCCGTTTGCTATTGCCAGTGAAGCCGACGAAGTTACGCTTCGTCACCCGACTGAGTCGACGAGCTAAAACGATCGTCAGCTTCTGCGGGATTAGCATTCAAGCCAGTCATTCAAGCTGATTCAAGCAGCCATATTCAAGTCACAACGAAACCAAAGCAAGCAGAATTAATTGAAAATATATCTAACAATCTTTCAATCATTATAAGGTTTCTGTAAATACAACGTAATAATTTTAGTTTACTGCAATATAATTTTTTGGCTTAAATCGGCGTAAATGCAATTTTGCGCATCAAAAGCCATCTTAAAAATAGTCGGATCGACGAATTCGTTTGTTTTCGTCGCTCTGACGACTGTCACGGTTTCGTCTCTTGGTAGTCTCCTTCGTCGCTGTCGTCGCATTAAATAAACACACCCATTGTGTACATGACCTGAGTTTATTTAAATTTTTCCCTCTCCTCACTGTTTTGGGATGAAAAAATGTCTCCTAATTATTCAATTTCCTGAAATTACATTTGACTTGCACTTGCATTATAGAACCTGTATTTTAAACTGTTTACCGGTCAAAGCTTTCAATTTTTGCCACTAGGTAGTCGCTACCGCAGCCCACCAAGCGACTGTTTGGAGGCGTATACAGAGTGCTTTTTGATTTGAAGAGTCGAGTTGATGTATGTTTTATCGGTTATGTCGTCCTTATTTACTGAAGACACTGGAAGAGGAAGGAAAAGCTGCCCTTGCATCTGGAAGGTTCTACATTGTTCAAGGGTTCCAAACATGCAAATCATCTCAACATTTGTCAGGGTGCTGAAGGCCGAACATTAGCTTCTGTGTGCTCTGCAATCCCAGCAATCTCAGTGGAGTTATTCACTATTTGGTAATCTCTGTTGCAATTGCACTCTGCTCTCCATTTCTTGAAGCAAATCTTGGCTATTCATTTCTTTGTGTGGTCTAGCAGTCACCTTTCTTCTGTTGACACACTCGCCACTTGCTCAGTTGCAGCAGTGTGTTGGCAAAACCAAAACAGCACTTGAGCGAAGGAACTGCTTCCTCTGTCACCTTTCTATTCTTTCTCAATAGTCTGCTAACTCTTCATTATCTCCAGTCAGCTTTCCACTGTTTCTCAATAGTCTGCTAATTCTGCATTATCTGCAGTTACTGTTCGTTTTTAAAGATTTTCAAGAAATGGTTTAGTTCTAATAACTATCAGTTCTAAGAAAAGCCCGAACAACAGGAATTCTATGTATTGTTACAAATTCAATTTTAAAGAATAACTCTTGAATGTTTTATGTTCTTTTATCCTATGCCATACTTCAGCTATTCAAATTATTGATGAAAAATAGGAAAGAAATTTCCACAGCCTGGATTTGAGCCAAAAGTTCCTGGTTCGAATCCAGGCTGTGGAATTTTCTTTCCTATTTTTCATCAAATTCAATTTTGTTTTATAATTCGCAGAGGTGGAATGGAATCTTCATTCTTAATGAACCTATTTATATTGGTCGCTTTGCCTTGTGTGGTCAGTCATGAGATGTATTTGTTGGTCCATGCATATTATTGACAAATTGAGATTTGGTATCATTGTTGATACAACATGATGGGCCTATTGTTGCACAAACTTTGCCTTGCATTGTTGATCATGAGATACCTCCTATTAGTATGCCCTGCCATCATCATGAATATAGATTTGTTATCGATAATTATTATTTTTTCGAAATCTGAGGTAGACAGTGACCACCTTCTGTTGATACGCTTGCATCGTTGTGGGCCGGCTGAGAATTTCAGTGACTAACTGATCACTCACAACTTGCTGAGTTTCTCAATAGTTTGGTAACTCCTTTATCTCCAGTTAGTGCTCATTTTTAAACATTTTCAAGAAAATGTTAAGTTCTGGGAGGTATCAGTTTTAAGAAAAACCCGAATAACAGGAATTCTGTGCATTGTTACAAATTGAACCTTATTTATAAAGCACAAACATTGCCTTGCATTGTTGGTCATGAGATACATGTATATGTTGTTGGTATGTGCGTCGTGTTTGTATATTTGCTTGTTGGTACTTATTGTTGCACAAACTTTGCATTGTTGGCCATTAGATACCTCTTAATATACCCTGCCATCATTATGAATTTCGATTTATTATCGATAATTATTATTTTTTCGAAATCTGAGGTAGACAGTGACCTTCGTCATGCTTTGAAGATCAAGTGTGCGAAATTTCATCAAGATCGGAATAAAACTGTAGATTTGTATAAGAAACAAACAATCCCATAAACCCACCGACAAACATTCTTCTTCATATATACAGGGTGTTTTTGAATTTAGTACAGATTTTTTGGAAGATGATAGAAGAGGTCCTTAGAAGTATTTTTTGTCATATGAACATGGGGTCCCCGCAGCTCCGTTTCACTTACAATACTGCATTGAACAATCAAATGACACTGGGACGCAGTGTGCGTTGTTAGGCCTAGATTATTTTATTTTTGACATTTAACACAAGCAATCTACTGTAAGAACTTTTAAAGTAACTGTTTGCAAAGAAATTTCAAGGTGCACGTGCTTGTTTGTTGAAAAGTCTTAGGACAAACTTCGTCAAGGAGATTCACTGGTCTTCTTGAAGATGTTCCACTAATGACCAGACATTTGATATGGTTTCAACAGGACGGCGCACCTTCGCATTACACAAGAGCCATTAGAGATTACCTAAATGAGACATATCCTGGTCGTTGGATTGGTCGTGGCGGACCAGTTGCTTGGCCACCGAGATCGCCAGATCTCACATCGATGGGTTTTTTTTTATGGGGAAGCATAAAATTAATGGTGTACTCCGAACCCGTAGATACCGAAGAAGAATTGGCGGCTCGTGTTGTCGCGGCAGCAGGTGACATCAGCGACCGTGCAAATCAACTGTTTCCACGCGTACATCAATCCATCATAAGGCGTTGCGAATTGTGCTCTGAAGCAAATGGCGGTCATTTCGAACAATTACTGAAAAAGTCATACAGTAGATTGCTTGTGTTAATTGTTAAAAATAAAATAATCTAGGCCTACCAACGCACACTGCTTCCCGGTGTAATTTGATTGTTCAATGCAGTATTGTAAGTAAACGGAGCTGCGAGGACCCCATGTTCATATGACAAAAAATACTTCTAAGGACCTCTTCTATCATCTCCCAAAAAATCTGTACTCAATTCAAAAACACCCTGTATATAGATTAAAAATTTCCAATCAAATATAAAGAATAAAATATTAAATATTTGCCAGTTTATTTTTAAAAATCAAATATTATGAATTTGCCAATTTAATCTGAAGAATGAAATATTAAAAAAATAAAAATTTGCAAAAAATTTTAAAAATAGAATATTAAACGATTACTGAGAATATATTAAGAATAAAATATTAAAAATTTGTTAATATTAAAAATTTGTACTAATAAAAATGCATTTAACCCAGAATAGTCCAATATAAAATAGTAACATGATATAAATGTTGAAAACTAAAGCATCTCTTTTCCGCCAGTGTACAAAATCGCTTGTTTCAGGTTTTGCAGTTAGCTTACTGGAACAACTTGTTTGTGTAGTATTATCTTTGTAAAGCAGTTATTGGCTCAGGTAAAATGTAGCGTCAGTTGGCAATAAACAGATTTTAATTGATAGTTTTCAACCAAATTGTCGGTGGTTTGCATCAGAACATGCAAATGTGGAAATGTTTCTGAAATAATGATTGGGGTAACCAGAAAGATGAACAGTTATCAGCTAGATAAAAGGAGTGTTTCCTCTGGTGATTATAACATCAGCTGAGAGCAGGAACTTCCAAGAAAATCGAGGATAGGAACATCCTTCATTATGTCAGAAAGAAGACGTTCGGATGATGCAACACACAGGCATATTATTGGAAAATTCTCTGCTGCATTATTGGGTCGGCATCCCATCCTAAAATTTACCTGTTTCATTTATGTTTATCATTCTGTGATATGACGATTATGGACTCTGTTCCAAAGCACAGGAAAAGTTGCCAGACGACCTGTTTCATGCCATCGTAGAGTGATAATCCCATCAGACGACCACTGCATAGGCATACTGGCTAGATGTAACTATCAATCAATAAACAGTACCTGTTCTAAAGGTGCACCTTATTACAACCATTGGAAGGCAGGTATCAGTAAGTATTGTGCGTCAGTATGCAATTGAAAGGCTGCATCTACAAGAACTCTATGCACGACGGCCATCAATAGGAGAAATTTCCGAACTGCGAATTGGGCCTCCATCTTGACTACCTGGTAGTTTTTAAGAACACCTGGCGACAGCCTTGCTGTACCGTGTTCACGATGGCCCAATTGTTAGAGACCCCGAGCGTGATACTCGTCATTACTGGTTCGCCTCCAGGTTGTGGAACTTTTCTTTCCATTTTTTCTGATATTATTTCCATATGATTGGGGTATCATCTCCAGTTTCCATTTATAGATATTAATTGTTGTACTGTTTTGATTCATTCCACTATGAATCATTGGATGGTAATGAAGTTTAATGATCTCTGTTCTTTGTCATTAATAAACATTTTGGGCTTGCTCATATTCACATGACACAATGATGCCAATTGCATCACAGGATACTGGTGTGGATTTTCATGTAAAGACATTGAAAACTTTGCAAGTAATATCCAGTTCTCTGTTTCGTACTTAACTTTTGGAAGAGAGTGTATTATACAATTACATATCTTTTTAATTAAAAACTTATTTATACAGGATGGATACAAAAATGAGCCCCCCCTCCCCCCTTTGATATTCGTAACCGAAGCAGAAATGTCAATTTTGATGAATCCAATGAATAGGAAGTTGTGGGTGACCTATCCCATGGTGCACTTTTCATCATCCTAAATATGCAAATTAGGACACATTCAAATCCTATCTTAAAAACCGTAACAGATACACGAAAAATTCCAATTGAAGACTTGTTCAGTATGGAATTCCGAACAAAACACAAAATTTAAGTAATAAACTAGAGGATACTCTTTTACCACAACAAGGCAACAAGAAACGAAAAAATAATAAATGAAAAATAAGGCAAAAAAACAAAAGAATAAGGAAAAATACGACCTGTAAGCGTTTTTCGAAAGCCTTGCTTTCATCGTTCAGCAGCCCAAGGGAGTACACAGAGTGAACTAACTTGGGAAGGTATATCGAGTCTTATATAGTGAACAAGAACGGAGAACAACCAATCAAGAGAAATGTAGAAGGTGGCAATTCATCGATTGAGAAGCTGAGTCACCCACTGAATCAATGCAGAGTCACCAATTGGGCCCTTATCGAGGTTTAATAACCGGTTTTTGTCGGTTTTGTTTATGGCAAGGCTTTCAAAAGCATCTAGTAGGTGCTTTTTATTGACAGATTGTACAAGTTTTAGATTCTCTAATGAAAACACAAAATATTTCCAAAATCCGATGAACGGATCACCAACAAAGCAGAAGATCATGTTGATTATTTCAGGAACAGTGTAGCTTGCCATCCTGGAATTGATGTGTCTTCTGTATGTTGACACATGCCTTTTATTTGCTTTTCCTCATGAAATTGAATGTTATTATGGTAGTTTTTGGTAATTTCTTGATTTGCATGTTGAACATTCAAGTGTCTTTGTCAAGTGCATAGGGAGGTAACTAATAAATTCAACGTGTGATTGTCGGTGATCCGTTCATCGGATTTTGGAAAAATTACTTTTTGCTTTGTTCGGAATTCCATGCTGAAAGGTCTTCAATTGGAATTTTTCGTGTATCTGTTACGGTTTTTAAGATCGGATTTGAATGTGTCTTAATTTGCATATTTGCGATGATGGAAAAGTGCACCGTGAGATAGGTCACCCACAACTTTCTATTCGTTGGATTCATCAAAATTGACATAGCTGCTTCAGTTACGAAAATAAAAGGTGGTGGGGCTCATTTTTGTATTCAACCTGTATATACGAGAACTTTTAGGAAACCCTGTATTCATAAATTGAATTTTTGCTTATTGCTAAGTCTTTGATAACTTATCGTTTCTGCCAATGCTAGGGAATCTCTCGAGGTTGCTGATGCCAGAGCCAAATCAAGATTCAAATAAAGAATTGAGTATTTCACCTAGATCAGTGGTAAGTAAAATTGAAAAATTTTTCCTTCTTTTTTTAATTATCATGTAACGCATTTTTACTTGGCATTTGAATAATTATAAACTGTTGGCCATGACAATTATTATTTTTACAGTCAAACCCTTGTAACCTTAATCTTCAGCGGGCCAGATAAAGAATTTGAGTTATCACCGTTTCGAGTTAACCATTAAATTGAAAATGAGGTTACATGACATCTCCAAAGACTACATGGTTACACACAGTGTTTTTACACTGAGTGAGCATATTATTATGACCACCCTGCCAGTATCTCGTTGGGCCACCTTTTGCCTTTAATACTGCGGTGATTCTTCGTGGCATTGATTCCACGAGATGGTGGGAGGAATCTGACACCATGCCTGATGGATAGCACTGTCTAGTTGTGCTAGATTGGACACTGGTGGATCCAGCCATCTGATGGTTCGTTCGACTTCGTCCCACAAATTCTCAATTGGAATAAGATCTGAGGATTGTGGGGGCCTCCAAAGTAAGGTAAATCCTCCTCACGTTCCTGGAACCACTCCTGCACAATACGAGCTCTGTGGCATACGCATTGTCTTGCTGGAAGTAGCCATCTCCATTGGGATACGCCATCAACATGACAGGATGGACTTGATCGGCGACGATACGAAGGTATGCTGTGCCATCCAGACGTTGTTCGACATGTATTAACAGACCCAATACATGCCAGGAAAATATTTCCCAGACCATGACTCTGCCCGCACTGGCCTGAAGGGTTGTACTCATGCATGCGGGGTCCATGCTTTCGTGCTGTTTCCGCCAGATTCTCACGTGGCCATCTGCATGATGTAACTGGAATCGTGACTCGTCAGACCACATGATTTGTTTCCACTGCTCGATAGCCCAGTCCTTGTGCTCCTGAGCGAATTGGAGTCGTTTCTGCTTGCTGGCTGCAGACGGCAAAGGTGTGCGGACAGATCTTCGGCTTCCGTATCCCATGCGATGCAGTGTGCGGCGGAAAGTGCATTCAGAAACTGTTTTGGAGGACCCTTGATTAAGGTCAGCAGTGATTTGATGCACAGTTGCCCTTCTGTTATCCTTTACCAGTCGTGACAGTCTCCGTTCTGTCCGATCATGAACCATCCACGGGCGGCCACAACACGAACGTTCGGACTCCGTCGTCCAGCTAACCGTCTAGTTTTTAAATACTTTAACGATGGCTGCTCTTGAGCATCCCACGAATGCTGCTGTTTCGCTGATAATTGCTCCATAGCTCCGAGTACCTATAATCATCTCGCGTTCAAAGGCTGTTAAATCGCGTCGTTTACCCATAGTTGATGAATGGAACACGTCTACTTCTGTCGACGACACTCAGCTTCCCTTTTTATATTGGTCCGGCCCGCTAGCAACTTTGTGGCGACGTCTGTGCGCGCATTTGCATAAACATGTCAGTTGGTCATAATAATATGCTCACTCAGTGTATAAATTCGATTCTTTTTAATGAGAAGTTTATACAATTACAATACAGGCCAGGTTAAATGCTGTCTGCCGCAATGCGAAATCAGTTCCAATGCGAATTTGGCATGGCTCCCGAATTTTACTTCCTGTTTGTAAAAATGTTTGGAAAGGCATCTCTTCATAATTATTGACCATCTATTTTTCATCTCACGACATTTATCATATGCAGGGGTTGACTAAATAACAGTCAAATCGTGTTATAATGAAATTACTGAAATAACAAAGCTTTTCATAGTCCCCATTAGATTTGTTAAGAAAAACCAACTACTTAAAATGAATTCTTTTATAACAAAAAAATCGGGTAAAACAAAGTGATTTTTTCCAATGACACATAATTGAATGTACACTAAGTGGCCAGTTTATTAGGAACGCCCCCCCCCCCCAATAGGGTGTTGCACCACTCCTGGCAGCTATAACAGCACGAATTCGCCATGGCATGGATTCGGTTAGCCACTGGAAGCATTGTTCCATGATGTTTGTCCATGCGGATGCAAACAGCTGCTCCCAGTTGATGCTTATTGGATGGTGGTGGACTCATTCCTCGAATAATCCGTTCCATCTCATCCCAAAGATGTTCGATTGGGTCAGTGTTGCCAGATTTAGTAACTTTTTTTAAATTGCTTGTCCTTGTTTTCATTGTTTTGTGCATTGTTTAACAAAGTCCAACAAAGGACAAGGGCTTTAAAAAAGTTACTAAATCTGGCAACACTGGATTGGGTTCAAATCCGGGGATTGTGATGGCCAAAGGAATAAGTTGAATTCATTATCTTTCTCCTGGAACCATTCCATGATGATACGAGCCTTGTGACACGGAGCATTGTCCTGCTGGAAGTAACCTTCCGACAGGGAAACACAGTAGCCATGAAGGGATGAACGTGGTCTGCAACAATGTTCAGGTAGCCCTAACCATTAAGGCGTTGTTCTACGAACCAAGAGTATGCCAAGATAACATTTCTCAGACCATTACAGAGCCTCCACCAGCCTGAACAGTGGACACCAGACAGGAGGGGTCAATCGCTTCGTGCTGTTGTCTCCAAATTCTGCGTCGGCCATCTGCATGGTGCAATTGGAAACTGGATTCTTTTGACCAGTAGGCCATCTTCCAGTCATCGATGGTCCAGTGTTGGTGATCACGGGCAAGTTGGAGACGTTTTTTGGGGTTTTCGGAAGATCGAAGGTACCCGGACTGGCCGTCGGCTGTTGTAGCCCATCCTTGCCAATGTACGGCATGTAGTGAGTTCAGAGATGTCATTCTGCAGTACAGTGTTGTACTCCACGGTTAGTTGACAAGTCTTGACGTTTCTATTTGCACGAACAAGCATTCCCATCCTACGCTCACCCCTTGGATCGACGAGTCGTTAGTGACCCCAGTCTTGGCTGGTTGTTTTTTGGTTGTTTAACCAGTCTTGGTAAACCCTTGAAATGGTTGTTTGAGAAAAGCCTAGAAGAGGTTCGGTTTTGGAAATACTCAGTCCATGTCGCCAGGCACCAACTATCATCCCAGTCTCGAAGTTGCTTAGATCCTTTGTTTTCCCCATGGTGACTGTCAAACCTCTTGCAGTTGACACGTGTGTTCTCGTTTTATATTGGTACTGACTTTCACATGACCAACTAATATGTTGTAATTGATATCCCAAAGGAATTGCATCGTCATGGGTGTTCCTAATAAACTGGGCACTCAGTGTATGTTGCCTGAGCATCTCAATCAGTTAGAAAAGATAGACTTTCTACTATAAAATCGTTTTTAGATGAAAATCTGTTTTTTGGTAGTTTTTGATCAAAAAGTTTCACCAAGCGAGCAAAGTCGAATGGCAATCCCGTTTTTGTTCGGTTATGTTCGATTACTGATATTTCATCACCGTTTAGTCTCAATAATTCAAATTTTAACTAAGATCTGCTGATTCTAAGGTGGAAAATGCATTTTTTTACCTTAAAAAACTATGTTTCACATACATTGAATGGCCAAACAATTAGAGACACCCCTTACTGAAAGTAAACCAGTCTGAAAGTGATGTTGACGTAACAATGCAGAGCTGCTTATATAAGAAATGCTCAGCTTCGGACAATGTAGTTATCGTGGAAGTTAATGTCAAATTGGATAAGATGAAAAATTTATAAATTTAACAGATGAACATTAAAAGGCCCCAAAATTAAATTGCTCTTAATCTTCCCTGTAAAGCTCTGGATTACTAGTCTCTTGGACTCCCTCTGGTGCCATGTTTGCTTAGTATATTTTATCATGGCAGCTAGAGCAGTCAGGAAAGTTCAGAATTTACCGCACCCTTTCCCATCTTCAGGATGTAAAAAAACTGCATACCCCGTGGGATATTGGCACGAAAATATGGTACATAAATGACACAAGTAAACAAGTCTCCATTGCAACAGTGTCATCTGGTTGGTTACAAACTTCCGTTGATGGATCGTACCTCAAACTGTGTTGAACGTAAACTTTCATTAATATCAGTTGTTGCATATCAAATGTCGGATTGCAGAGGCCATCTTTAATGGCCCTCTAGACAGGACACCTTCCCACGTGCTATTCGAAATAACCCCCATTGCAATCCAAACATTGTTGCCAACGATTTGGCAGCTTCCCGAGCCCTCTCCGATAGAATCCATGGTCACGGGACTCAATAAACTCTCGGAATGCGTTTTCGACATCTGCTTGGGTTGGGAATGTTTTCCTCTGGAGAAAATTGTCCAGCCTCTGGAAAAGATGGTAGTCGGTAAGGGAGAGGTCTAGAGAGCACGGGGGGGTGTGGAAGCACCTCGTAGCCCAGAGCCTGTAGCGCCTGCATGGTCGTTTGTGCAATGTGCGGACGCGCGTAGTCATGCAGCAGAAGGACGCCTTTCTGATGCACTTCAAGACAGTAGGTCGCAGCGGTGATCATCTCCCCCTGCTGCAGGAAGCTTTACACCAATGCATACACCACGGATGTTCCACCAAACTGTAACCACGAGCTTCCTGGGGTGCAACGGGGGTTTAGGGAACTGTCACGGGAGTTCATCAGCTTCCAGTCACTGTGCTGATCATTTCCTATTGTCGTATAGGAGCCACTTCTCATCGCAGGTGACAATGCAATCCAGAATCCCCGCTTCTCCATGGCACAAAGCAGTTCCGTACACACCTCCAACCGACGCTCTTTTTGGTTTTCCGTAAGTTCATGTGGGACCCATTTGTCCTGCTTTTTCATCTTGCCGATGGTCCTAAGGTGTCTACTGACAATCGACACTGATACAGCATGATCCCCTGCAAGGTCCCGAATAGTTTTTGACGGGTTCTCTTCCGCAGATCGCTTCAAATCAGCGTTATTCAACACTTTGGGTGGTCTGTCGCGTGGCCCATTTTCCAGGTCCTTCACTCCTGCCCGGAATTTTCGGAACCAACGTTGGACAGTACGTTCATTTATGGTGCCTACACTGAGTATCTTATTGATGTGTCGAGAGGCGTTGGATGCAGTGTGATTCACCTGAACTCGTAATTCATTATCACACGTACGAGGGTTGTACCAAAAGTAAGGTTCCCATATTTTTTACAAGTAGAAAACATTGTTTATTGTTATTAATTTATACATCGTTGAAAAGCTTACACTGTTGTCTATTTTTCAACATAGTCTCCATTTTTTTCGACACACTTTTGAAGACGGTGCTCCAGCTTTTGTATTCCTAAGTCGAAGAAGTCTCCCGCCAATCCGTTGAGGAAGCGTGTGCCGTGGGAACCTTCAGGAATGCATTCAACAAGTTCACGGACAGTGACCCTCCGATCTTTCAGCAGCTCACTGTTGATCTTCTGGGCAATCGAATCCGAAACCGGCGGTCTTCCACTCCGTTCTTCATCGTGAACTTCCGTGCGACCCTCAGCAAAAGCCCTGCACCATTTTCGGACGTGCTGAACGGTTATGCACTTTTCACCATAAACCTCAGTCAGTTGCCGATGAATCTCCACGGGCGGTAACTTCCTTGCGTGGAGAAACCGGATTACTGCTCGAAGCTCGCACTTGGCGGGAGCGGCGATCAACACTTCCATCTCTGACGGCTGCCAAGCGAACACTGAGCGCCGTAGCGAATCGCTCGAGAGTGCGGGAACCACTGCGCACGGCACTGTTGTCGGATTTAGCCTAGCACCTTCCCTCGAGGCTGTAGCTCATTGGGAACCTTACTTTTGGTACAACCCTCGTATTTCGTGTGAAGTCATGATTATCTTCTCTTGGGTTCAAACGCTATTAAATATCACACTTTATAAAAAGTGCTATATGTTTATAAACTTTGAGGACCGGTTCCTAACCCCAAAACAAGAAGCATAGTCCATATAAACATATGCCTGAAAATCCTTAGGTTTTGAGGTATCAGGTCATTGCATATCAAATGTCGGATTTCGAGGTGGGTTCCTCGCTTCAGCACGGCTTTCACGTTTAGTAGCAAGTACCAATAGCAAAATGGTACATTCCCAGAGATAAACCTATCAGCGGCCAGCTGCCTGAAATTTGCAGAGGACTTTATAATCAATATTCAAAGTCAGAGTATGGGAACTTTTAAGACACCAAAATTTGAAAATATTTGAAAAACTGTGCTGGTATTTAAAGAACACAGTGTAATGCATACAATTCCCACAACAAATGTGCTGAAAACTACAATTACACGAACCGTACAAGACTAGCTGAGATGCCCGTCTTCGCCAAGCTTTTCAAGGCGAAACGAAGGCGGGGTATCAGTATCTCTCTACTCTAGGTATATACCAATGTTGTTTAAGGTTTGACCCTGGGACTTGTTAATTGTCATTGCATAGGGCTGGGCGAATGGGAAATTGTTGACGTTGAAACTCCACAAAATGATCAGTCGCCTGTAACGATTATTAAAACAATTGGTATTAAAACGAATTGCCCTGCGTTATTCCCATTGGGTATTGTACCTTGTAATAAACCTGATATTCGGAATTGACTATTGTATTGCTTAATACCCCAAACGTTCAACCTATTGACTGTTGACCATACAATTTACTGACAACTTCGGACGTTGCTATGGTTTTACCTGCCAGTGGAGTTAGTGCACATCGTGATGTTATTTTGCGCCAGCGCACAGATTGTAGATTTTGTCGGATTTTAGAAAATCTCCCGTGGTATGATCCTTTGCACTATGTGCTTATGTTTCTGTACGAAACACAAGGGTGCAGAGGAACAATGCTCATACCAAACATGTTACAATATGCCAGTACAAGAGTGCATGATGACCCCATCTGTCAAATTCTGAGGAGGAGATGTGATGGTATGGTCCTGTTTTTCGTACTTTGGCCTTTACGTCTGGTTGTCGTTCCATGTCCAGGGAACGCTGACAGGTAGGCCTATCTGAACATTCTGGGTAATAAAAAGCTCCCTACCTTGTGTCATTTTTATGGAACAGATTCGTGTCTTTTTCAGCAGGACAATGCATTGTGCCATAAGGCTGCCATTGTAACTGCATGAACAATAACATCACCACACCTGACTGGTCTCCACAGAGTCCTGACCTGAATCCTACTAATATATTTCGGGTGAACAATTCAGGTCCTCGAATGTCCATTCCATAGCAGTCCAGGAACTTATTACATTTCTCAAGGGTGGATGGTCCAGCATTCTGGCTGAAAGCTATCGTAATCGTAGAACGTATGTCCCGTAGGATTGCTGCAGTTATTGCGGCTAAAAGTTGTGCTGTTTCATATTAAAACTTGTACAGGATGAATCAAAAGTCGCAGTACACCCTGTTTTTTTGAAAACCTTGCAGGAATTGGGAAATGTGAATATTCCAGCATGGCATTGGTGAGGTGGTCTATCTGTTACGGTATGTACCAAAAATGGCCACCATCTTGAAATTGGCCATCTTGAATCTAAGTCAATTTTTTTTTTAATGGAAAGGGGGTCGTGTGATATATCAAATAACATCAGCAATTTCTGACAATTTCATTCCTGTAGACAGATTTGAAATAGCAGTTATGGTTCAAAAGTTACAACCATTTTCTTTGGAATTACAGGCTGGACTGTTCTCCATAAAGGACTAGTCATTTAGGGTGTGTCTAATAAGTCCGACCGGTCGCGACCAATCAAAGCCCGTCGCAAAGCTAGATTTGGAGCCACCAGTGACTGACTCGAAATTTCGACTATGTTCGATCGACGCAGGAACGATGCAGGCATACGTAACTGGCTTTATTCATTTTAAGTTTTCACCCGATTTGGACGACCCTCGATTCCGGTCCAACGCCGGTCATAATTAGCGTGACCAGAGTCCAATGTTGGTTGCAGTTGGCTGCCTCGATGATTAGAATCAAAATGGCGGTCGTAAGTAGAAAATTCAAGTGTTCGAGTGCCCGATATGTAAAAAATATGTTTTGGAGAAACGAGATGGCGAAATATGATGAGGAACCTTGCTGCGACGCCATTTTGAAGCAAATTGCTCACGACCGCGCTGTTCATAAATGAACAAACAGAAGCAAACTGCCGCTGATCGTACCATGTAACCTGTTGGCGACCGATCGGACTTTGTAGACACCCTAAATGTGTTCAACATGGTGTCCCTCTTGGTCAAGGCACATTTGAAGGCACTGAATCCAATCGTCATGCACTCGCAGAAGGATTTCCGCAGAAATGCTGGCACAGGCTTCTTCAATGCGTTGCTGGAGATGGTGTCTGTTTCTGATTTTCTCTGCATATACGAGTTGCTTTAAATGACGCCACAGATAAAAGTCAAGTGGTGTGATCTGGGTGGCCATTCCACAGCATATCGGCCAATCCAATGACCAGGAAATTTAACATCTAACCATTGAACAAGGGATCTTGTCAATGTTGCTCTAGGGCCCACGTGCAAAACTGCATACGTCTGTCTGGGTCGTCCTCTGCTCGGTGCTGGAGTATCTGAATCTTGAATGGATGCCATTGATGAGCATGAAGGATTCGTACGATCGATGACTGGCTGATTCCACATTCTGCTGACAAACGTCGTGTGCTGCGTTGTGGGTTCTTGACGAAGGACGTCAATTGTTAAGGTTGTCTCGTCAGTAGCACTTATTGGACGGCCACTCCGTGCCTTGTCACCCACAGTCCCAGTTTCTCAAAATTTCTTAATTAAACACGTGATAATGTTGTGTGAAATTGGAGATCTTTCTGGGTGCCGGTTGTTAAAATTTGCAGCTATGACACAGAAACTTCGTTCTCCAGACATCAAAATGACCTCAATTCTCTCCTCCGTGGTCATAGCCATCTTCAGTTACATGCTACAAAATGAAACAAAATGTGTTGTAACTTTTGAACCATAACTGCTACTTCAAATCTGTTTACAAGAATGAAATTGTCAGAAAATGCTGATGTTATTTGATATATCACGACCCCCTTGGTGGTCTATCTTTAAAAAAATTAACTTAGATTCAAGATGGCTGATTTCAAGATGGCGGCCATGTTCAGTACATATCGTAAAAGACAGATCCATACCTTACTGGAATATTCAGATTTCCCAATTCCTGCAAGGTTTTCGAAAAACAAGGGTGTACTGCAATTTTTGACTCGTCCTGTTGGTGCAAACTTGGTAGTGTCCGGTGACTCTTTTCCTAATAGTGCATGTCCAAGGTAAAAACAATCGGGCTAGATGTAAGGTAGTTATTTATCTTTTTATCTAAAAATTAAAACATTATTTTTTTCTTATACTTTCAGAAAAGTGAAATTGCTTCATCATCCTTCATTGTCCCGTTGAAATCAGTAACAACAAGCAGCACCGGACTTCTTTCACCACCATCAATGACCCCGTTCTCTAGTTCTTTTCGCCCAGTCGCCACACCAACAGCAGTAAATGTAACGCAGTCTTCCTTGCAAACATTAACAGTTGGTGATAAGAATGATGGGTCTGTTGTTCATCCATCACCTACAATTCAGTCCAGGACCCTCATTGCACCTGTATCAACAACTGAGAAAATACTAACTGGAGAAAAGAATACAGAGATAAAAACGCCTGTTGCATTGGTAAGAATTGCTATTTTTTTCGGTAAATAAATTTAGCTGCCTGTAATTTGTTAGCGATTTCTCTAGTAAAATCATGTGGTTGTTATGAATTTCTGAAACTTCTATGCACTGATTGGCCAGATTATTATGATCACCCCATCAGTACTTTGGTGGGCCATCTTTTGCCTTCAATACTGTGGCGATTCTTTTTGGCATTGACTCCACGAGATGTTGAAAGGTGATGCGAGATATCTGACCACCATACCATTGTCCAGTTGTGTGAGATTTGATGGGTGTGGAACCGCTTGCCTGAAGGCTCTTTCGACTTCTTCCCGCAAATGCTCGATTGGATCGAGATCTGGTGATTGTGGAAGCCACCTAAGCAAGGTAAAGTCTCCCTCATGTTCTTGGCGTACCATGGCACGACACATTGTCTTGTTGGAAGAAGCCATCTCCATTGGGATACGTCATCAACCTGATAGGATGAACTCTATCAGCAACGATACTTAGGTATGTTTTGCTATTCAGAGTTGTTTTATATGAATTAAATGGCCCAAATCATGCTAGGAAAACATGCCCCAAACCATAACACTGCCCCCTCTAGCTTGGAGGTTGTGCTCATGCATGTGGGGTTCATGCTTTCATGCGGTTTCCACCAAATTTTCACTTTGCCATCTGCACGATGCAACTGGAAACGTGATTCATCGGACCACACGACTTTTTTCCAATGCTCGACTGGCCAACCCTTGGGTTCCTGTGCACGTTTTATCTTGTTAACTGCAGACAGCAAAGGCGTTTGAACAGGCCTTCGGCTTCAATTTCCCATACGATGCATGTACGGCGAACAGTGCTTTCAGAGATCATTTGAGAGGATCCCTGATTAAGATGTGCAGTCGTTTGATGCACTGTTGCCCTTAAGTTGTCTTGTACCAGTCTTGAGACTCTGTTCTGCTCGAACATTGACTAGTCGCTGACAGCCACAATTCGCACATTCAGGCCCAGTTTTCTGGTTGACAGTCCAGTCTTTAAACAATTTAACAACACCTGCTCTTGAGTATTTAACAAATGCAGATGTTTTGCTGATACTTGCTCCATGGCTCCGAGCGCCAACAATCATCCCACGTTGAAAGGCTGCTTAATCTTGTCATTTACCCATATCATGATGTGTTTACCATCATCTACTATCATAGTAAACAACTTGCTTTCGTATTTATAATAGTCTGGCCTTCCAGCAACTTCAGCACGGAATGATCGCTAATTTGCCTACAGACGTCGGGTGGTCATTATAATCTTGGCCATTTAGTGTAGTGTATCAGGAGGATACATTGTTTAGATTTCATGTCAAAGTGTGTGAAATGGAAAATTTACACTCGTACTTTAGTAATTTTTATAACCCATTTCTACGAGGGAAGCTTGAACTCTTGTCATTCGATCATACAGATGATGATTATCATCTCACCCCTGTGTAAGTGCAACTTGCTTACATGTGAAACAAGTAATCCAGACGCACACATGCTTGATTGGAGAAAGGTCTGTCTGCATGGAAGTTAATGGACATGCCATAGATCATGTTGAATTACACTGACTAATCAGCAGGTCTTTGGGTCGTTGTACTTTTCTTCATTGCAGTCACCGTGGTTTCTTTAACTTCTTTTGTCAGCTTGGATATTGTTCCTGCGCTCACGGTCTGATTTGAACGTTTTAGTGGACAAATTATTTGTGAAGTTACCCATTTCATTTGTAAAAGCTGCAGAACCTTGCCTTTTATTATGGGTCTAATTTTGGGAAAGCCAGGTTTCCTTTTCAACAATCTAACTTTCAGAACACTTCACAGGTAGCGTGTGTATAGAAATTTGCATTGTTAGCCGCATCGAAATAGTACGGCACTTCTACCAAAACATTTCAAAATCGTTCATCTTCATTCCTGCCCACCCGTTTTAAACGTATACTGATGTTATGTTTAATTTTTGTAGACGAGTGTATGTTGTAAATAATTCCATAGATTGTCTAGAGATGATGCTACCAGTTTGTTTTTATTAAAAAAATCAGTCACGGAACCTTTCGAATGCACTGTGTATTACGAACATTAGCGTTTTTTAACTGATACGTATTTTCTTCCATAGGCAAAAGCTGTTCCTAGTATCTTACCATCTACAGAAAACACCATGAGACCAATATTGACCTCAAATCAAATGAAAAATGTTTCAGAAGCACCGGCGATAAATCCTTCATTAAGCGAATCGTTCGTCAGAACCCAGGTTACAACAACGTCCTCGCCACTTTTCACATTTACAGGGACTTCAGTGGCTACAATGACGACTTCGTCTACATCTTCTGCTACTAGCCCTACAACCTTTTCTTTTGGCAATAAATTTGGTACTTCTAACAGTAATAAAGGCAATACTTTTACGTTTAATAATAAAATGACACCTGTCACGAGTGTCCCGTTTGGAGGTGCAACATCCACTCCCTTGTTTACTCCAGGAACGAGTAGAAACATGTCTACTTTTCAATTTAAACCAGTTGGCAACAGTGGTGATGCACCGTCAGAGGCTAAATCTTCAGCATTGTCGTCGTTTAATTTCAGTTTAAAGTTTGATGAAAAGGCAAACCCAACTAGCGCCAGCATGTCAGCAACTCCCTTCTCGTTTGGTGCCAGCTCGTTTTCAGGAATTTTTCAGTTTGGAAATAACAACAAACAGCTGAGTGGAAAAGAAGAGGAAATTGCAAGCCTTTCAGCTAACAAAGTTGGTAAGAAGTTAATTAGTGATTATAGCTTGTTTATATGATTATCGTATACATGTAACGAAATTTCTCAAATCCAGCATCGGCAGGACAGGGTACTGCCGGATTTCTCGTCAAAAATGGCAACTCCCTTTCCCAAGTGTAGCATTATCCGCGGGATCCCCTGACGACCGCTGCTGCTCGAGCTTTTCTTTTTTTCTCCCAACCAAAAAAACGAATTTTAGCCTCAAAACTACAATAATGCCAAAACAGGCACGGGCCACAAATGCGCTAACAGTACCCTACACAAGACTGAGGTTTTCCTTATAACGATGTACGAATGCTATAAACTGCCAAAACAGATTAGATAATCTTAATATATGACAACCTTCTCTCAAATGGTCTAGAGAAAGTTAGATTATTCCAAGTTTTAATTCGTCCGAAGTGACCTGTATTCTTGGAAAAATGGCTCCTCTTCTTAGATAAAGTAGCGATCGCCGAGACATTTCTGCCTTCCTCTACGAGCTAAAGAGAGCCAAACCGAAGACCACACAAGCAAGGGAAAATTGCCTAGTGTGAGTGCGCCAACAAACTTAGGGTGTGTCTAAAAAGTCCGACCGTTTGCGACTGCTCAAAGCCTGTCGCAAAGCTTGTTTTGGAGCCACTGGTGACTGACTCGAAATTTTGACTATGTCCGATCGACGCGGGAATGATGCAGGCATATGTAACTGGCTTTATTAGTTTTAAATTTTCGCCCGATTTGGACGATCCTTGATTCATAAAGTAACGACAGGTCGCACTAATCGCGATCGGAGTCCAACGCCGGTCGCGGTCGGCTGCCTCGGTGAGTAGAATCAAAATGGCGGACGAAATTAGAAAATTCAAGTGTTCGAATGCCCAATACGTAATAAGTATATTTTGGAGTTTTGGAGAAAGGAGATGGCGAAATATGATGAGAAACCTTGCTGCAATGCCATTTTGAAGCAAAATGCTCACAACTGCGCTGTCCATGAGCGAACAAACGGAAACAAACGGCCGCCGATTGTACCACGTAACCTGTTGGGAACCGGTCAGACTTTTTAGGCACATCCTTTTAGACACATACTCCAGGTACCCAGTTCGCAGAAAAGGGCCTAGTGTACCCGCGAAACATACATCTCATTGGGAACTGTAACAGAGAAGCGATGACAATGTCTGATGATACAGAATGCAAGAACGCATCGAATGCACCTTTTAATTTAAGGTAGGGCACATTAACCCTTTTGAGCTTACCCTGGCTAACGTTTCAACAGCGAGGAGGAGAACCAAATGTACGAGGGAGCACGCTCACCCCTTTCTCTTTGACTCAAAACTGCTAAAGTGGAGGGGATTCCCGCAGATAATGCTACACCAGTCTATACAGGGGTTGGACAAAATAATATGAACACTCACTCAAAATAGGATCGTCCAAATAATCGTGACGTTTGAGAAAGCTCATAGAAATTTGCATGTCTCGCATGTTAAAATCAGTTCTCTATGTCTCCTGTGTTACTTTTCAGTATGTTACAAGTTGTGTTCAGTTTGCAATAAGTGCTTCCTGAAATGTGTGACCCCACAGAATTTGAAAGGGGCCAGATGGTTGGTGCCCTTTTAGCAGCAGGTGCTTCCATGTCCCAAACAGTGACGTTGTTTAATGTTTCAAGAGCAACAGTCTCCAGTGTTATGAGTGCATACTAAAAACACGGTAAGATGTCATCGGCGAAAAAGAATAGTGGGCGGAAAACAGTACTGAATGATACAGATAGTCGAGCACTAACAAGGATTGTGTCAAAGCAGCCAAAAACTAATAAAAAGAAGAACCGGGAAAGTGATACGGAAACAAAGTTTAATGCCTAACGACGCATTTCGATATTACATCATCTTCGGATGCTACAATATTACAAAGTGAAACTGGGAGGCCGTGTCCCTTTTATAATAAGTATGGCAGACCTAATCGGGATTTCATCAAGAGCGCCGACCTAATGGGAAGCTCCTCTTCGGTTCCGTTCTTCATATCCTTGTCCAGTCCGATTATGTAATCAATTAAGTTTGGAAACAAGGCTAAACTGACTATTCACGGATCTCCAATCTATTCCGTGAACAGGGACTTGGGATGGCATTCCGCTCGCGTAACAACTCCAGATTATATTGAATCCCGTAAAGCACAACCACACAGGTGACATCTACCAATGTGCAGGCGTGTACAAGCTGGACTGTGAGGCCATCTATATCGGATCCGTGTGCCGAGCCTTCTATGAGAGGTTCCGCAAACATAGAAGGGTGTGGATTAATAGAGATGGCAAGTTGGCCTTCACTGATCATCTTCTCGAGTCAAGACACCGAATGGTCGACATCAACCAAATTATGGAAAGGATGAGACAGGGATATGATTTTTTTCCATAAAAGAGATTGAAATTAGAAGACAGCAACTTGTCAACAAGACCCTCCTCCTCAATAATCAAACATCCTTCGAGAAGAATGGCTTAATTGATTATATAATCAGACTGGACAAGGATTATGAAGGCCGAAACCAAAGAGGAGCTTTGCATTAGGTCGGCACTCTTGATGAGCTCCTGATTAGGTCTGCCATACTTGTTATTATAAAAGGGACACTGCCTCACAGTTTCACTTTGTAACATTGTAGCCTCCAAAGATGATGTAATATCGAAACGCGTTAGGCATTAAACTTTGTTTCCGTCGGAAACCAAAGTGATTGAATAATGAATTCTTTACATTATTTCCGACATCGGGGTGAATTTATGTTTGGAGAAATCCCAAAGAAGCCTATCGCCCAGACTGTCCCATTCATACAGCAAAATACGGTGGGGTTATTTCTTATTATTTAGTCTGTCCAATGACTATCTTCGGTGGCCGAATTACTGCTGACCGATACTGTGACATCCAACGCGACCAGATCTATCCCATGGTCCAGATTTTGTTCACTGACCACACCGCCATTTTTCAAGATGACAATGCACCCATACAAACTGCTAGAAGTGTGAAATCTTGATTTGTAGAGCACGATGGCAGCATCTACTATGGCCTGCTCAATCCCCAGATTTGAATGTAGTCGAATCAGTATGGTGAGTTTTGGAGAGGCAACTCAGAAGTAGATTTTATCCCCTTCATCTCTTGAGCAATTGGCAAGTTTGTGTTGGTTGAAGAGTGGTACAAAATCCCAGTGGAAACTATTCAAGGATTGTATGAATCAATTCCACGAAGGTTAGAAGCTGTACTCAAGGCAAAAAGAGGCCCAACAACCTTATTCATAAACAATTTTTGACTTTCCTCTGGTGTTCATTTTTTGTCCAACCTCGTATGTACTAATGTTTATCATTTAATAAATGCAGATCAATATGAGGTGTGTACAAAAAGTATTGGACCTTTGACTGGGAAAACTAAAGTTATTTACCTTTAAGATTTAAGCATTAATCCCCCTTCAAAATTAGCTGACAGGGGGAAAGCTATAAAACAATGTTTTCAGAATAACCACCATTTGCAGTAGCACCATCTGTTGACGAACTTTGTAACTAGTTTTGAAACTTTGCGGATAAATTCCCTGGTTTCCTAAGCAGAACGCAGCAAACCGTATGTTTCTATCGCCTTCTGTTTTTCGTTAATTCATTTTTCAATTCGTCACCCATTTTTGGGACACCTTGTATTATGGGGGGGGGGGATAGGTCCACTCCAATTTTTGTTGGACTAAGTTACAATGGAACAGATTAAAAGCACAACACTCTTTAACCACAACTAAAAAAGGCGTTAAACAAGAAATAAAACAAAAAGAATGAAAAAAACAATACAACCTGTAAACG
Organism: Rhysida immarginata; assembly: GCA_023313115.1. Lineage (NCBI taxonomy): Eukaryota > Metazoa > Arthropoda > Chilopoda > Scolopendromorpha > Scolopendridae > Rhysida > Rhysida immarginata. The sequence goes on along the minus strand of JAHWFO010075486.1, from coordinate 108,074 downwards.
TCTTTCGAAAGCTTTGCTTTCATCTTCAGCAGACAAGGGGAACCTCAAGAGATTCTTGAGAGAACTGACTTTTGTCCAACACATCAATGGTTTCTTTCCGTCAGTACAATTCACGGTCGAGACTGAAAACAATCAGTGCCTTCTGTTCTTAGACATTAGGTTTAAAGAGTCGCTATCATTTGCAGTGTTCTCCCCAGAAAATGCTATCAGCTGGGTGGAAAGATAAAATAGCCGGGCGGACAAAAATTAAAAACAAATGAAATACTATGCAGTAGTGTGCAGTTTTTCGTATATTCAGCCGGGCGGCCACCAAAATCAGCCGGGCGGCGCGCCCGTTGAAAAGGGCCTGGGGAGAACCCTGATTTGATGTGTATAGAAAACCTACAAACAGTTTAAACTACATAGCTAACGATTCCAGTCATCCCTGGAACCAAAAACTTTCAGCTTTCATCTATATGATAGATAGAGCATTGAATATTCCATTGAGCCCGTCCAAATTTAAAAAAGAAATAGCCATTATTCAAAACACGGCCAACAAAAACGGGCATAGTTCCAAGCTTATTTTGGATTTAGTTAGAAAAAGAAGGTTTAAAAAGTTCTTAGCAGGAATCACTACTTTTAAAAGGAACATAAATAACCGGAAAATCATTTCCTTGTCCTACAACAAGGCTCTTATAAGCGGAATAAGTTCGATACTTAATCCCTTTAATGTCTCTCTCACTTTCAGCAATCCAGGTCAAATGAAGCAACTGCTGGGCAATCCTAAGGACCAGATCCCACCACTACAAAAATCAGGCATCTACCAGGCTCAATGTAACCAATGCCCTATGATGTACAAAGGGCAGACGTTCCGAAGCATAGAAACAAGATTTAAGGAGCATTTAAATCACACAAGATTTGGCAGAAGCAACCAGTCAGCCATCGCGAAGCATTCCCTAGATACGGGCCACGAATTCCATATGAATAGTGTGAAATTAATAAAATCGGTCAATAAAAACTACTTGTTAGATTCTTACGAAAGCTTAGCTATAAATAAAACGGATAAGCAGTTAAATTCGGACAGGGGCCCCATTGGTGAATCTAGTTTGATCCAACGGGTGGCCCAGTTACCAAAACGGTGATCACGTTTTCGGGGGGTTTTTTTGTTTCTATTGGTTATTGTTCACTATATATACCAGGGTTCTCCCCAGGCCCTTTTTAACGGGCGCGCCGCCCGGCTGATTTTGGCGTCCGCCCGGCTGAAGAATACACGAAAAACTGCACAACACTGCATAATATTTTATTTGTTTTTGTTTTTAATTGTTGTCCGCCCGGTTCTTTTAGCTTATCGCCCACCTGATAAAATTTTCTGGGGAGAACACTGTATACCTTGCTAATTCAATAAACAAGTCGGTTCTCTCAAGAATCTCTTGAGGTTCTCCTTGTCTGCTGAAGATGAAAGCAAAGCTTTCGAAAGACGTTTACAGGTTGTATTGTTTTTTTCATTCTTTTGTTTTATTTCTTGTTTAACGCCTTTTTTAGTTGTGGTTAAAGAGTGTTGTGCTTTTAATCTGTTCATTAGTACGATCCACACAAATACTTATTTTGTTTTAGGTTACAATTGATTTACTTGTGTGGGAAATGTCAACATACCCCCCAACGGCATCACTGTGGACGTCTTTCTGCTGTACGATAACTATTTCTTCTATATATTTTTTTTTTTTCTTGTAGAAACGCCCATTAACAGAGATGAAAACAGAGTAGTATCACAGCTTGTTTTAGAAGATGTAACACCTCCTTCAACGCCAGTTAATGAAAATGTCAGTCAGGATGATGAAAATGATGAAACAGATGAGAATGAGAATATTGTTCATGATGCTGGAACTGAAGTTGCTACCGGTATTGTACAAGAAGTTGGCTTCAGCAGTCCTGGTAATTGATGTTAATGAAATATTTTCTCTTAAATGTCGGGAATTATTAAATTTAAAATGGGCATATTTAATTTGGAAGAGAATGCTTTACACCTTAACCAAAAACCTACAACTCCTGGCAAGAAATATCGGATATTTATTTCTAGTTCAGCTAAATTCATACAAAAGCTTAAATTTCCTCAAAAATAATGGACACATCCAAAAGGGATGAAGCATAAAATACGGGATGATTATTGCCTTAATTCTTCGAGGCATTGATTCATATAAGTTTATGATTTTTCCCCAACATTGACGAATTGCATCTTTCAGCTCGGACTTGTTGGTTGGTTTGTACAAATCAATCATTTTCTTTAAATCCCATCAAAGATTTTCTATTAAATTTCCATCAGAATTTTGAGCTGGCCATTTCATCCGTCGGATTCGATGATCCTCGCAGTATTTGGCATGGTGCATTATCGTCCTGAAAGACAAAGTCATCCGAATCACCAAACGCATCTTCCAACGTGGGCAGAAGAAACTGATCCAAAATGTCGATATAGGTCGCACTGTTGACAGTGCCATTTAAAATGCATAATTTTCCAGGTCCTGCAAACGTCACGCATCCCCAAATCATTACACCCTGTGGAAACTTTACACTGGAACTTAAGCAGTCAGGATGGAATTGTTCTCCTTTTGTTCTCCAGACAAACACGCCGTTATTATCACCGTTCCCTAAGCAAATCCTATACTCGTCACTAAAAACAACTCGTTTCCAATCGTCCACTGTCCACTTTGCATGGTCTTTGGCCCATTGCAAGCGTTTACGTCGATGCTCGTTCGAAAGCAACGGTTTCTTCTTTGCTTTCTTGAATGAAAACCCAGTCTCGTTCAAACAGAGAGTCCGATAGAGTCCGATCACAGACCTTGATGCCGCATTGTTCCCACTCTCGATTCATCAATCGGGATGTTGATTTTCGCATCCGTTTACAGATCCGGATCAGTTTTCTATCGTCGGATGCACTTGTCTTCCTCGGTCTTCTACACATTGCCACGAGAGTTAAACTTGTGCCACAGACGTGACACCGTGCTCTGGGAACATCTCAACAAAGTTGCGACTTCTAATTGAGTTTTTCCTTCTTTTAGCAGGCGGACAATTCGAGTTTTCACATCAGTAGACAGTTCTTTAGCTGGAGCCATGATACTCTAATTAGCAGAGTTTTCTGTCGTCTACTAAGCTCGATAATTGTGAGCAGTTATAAAAGAATAAATAATTTGAATAACATTTGCATATTCGCAAACAAAATGTATGATTGGATGTTACTCACTGGATATATCCGTATTTTTTTCCAACCAATCAGACTATCCCATTCTTTTTTCCAACACGTCCGTATTTATTTGCATATTTCAAAGAATCTTTTTTTTTTTCAATTTTTAACAGTAAATTGTATTTATAGATTAAAGTGTTTTCTTTAATATATGCCTCATCCCGTTTGGATGCGTCCATTATTTTGGAGGAAATCTAAGCTTTTGTATGAATTTAGCTGAACTAGAAATAAATATCCGATATTTCTTGCCAGGAGTTGTACATTGGATTCCTGAGGAAGAGCTATAATTTCTTTCAATGTCTTGAAAAGAATTAGGTCTAATCTTAAGAACCTTCTTGAAAATGTTTGTGTTTAACTTGGCAACAGATTGTGTGCTTAATCTGTGTATATAAAAGAGGACATCCACTGACTGACTCACTGACTCATCATCGCACAGCGAAATCTACTGGGGCCACCGACTCAAAACTCGGTGGGGTCATAGGACGGATAGCGTAGGGGTATGCTAAGATGGGGTTTTTCAAATTTCGGACCCCCTGCTCTCCCAGGGGGGCAGAAAGGCCTTGTACGTTCGGTCACCTGGCTCCGCCTCCAATAAACGCAGATCTTAGAAATTTTGCAGGAAGGTTTCTAGCTACCGTGCCAAAAAATTGGTTTCCCTGATTTTCGATATTCAAATTTTAAGGGTCCAAAAACTGAAAAATATCGATTTTCGGGGGCGTTTCATAAAATTTTCTGATTTTTGATGCAACTTCGCAGGGAATAAAGATAAAGCAACGAAACTCGGAGGGAAGCTTCTCGGGGATATTTCCAAAAAAATGATTTATGTTTTTTTCTATTTTTGCTTGTGAAGGGGGCCAGGTATTTACGAGGCGCATCCAGAAAGTAAGTTTCCCGATGTTTTCCCCTTTAAAGTAAATGTAATTAGCCGTGTCAATTGCGCATGCGTAACAGATCTATGACGTATCAATCATATGCCAGCCGGACAGGTCCCGCTTCGTGCCAGTAGCGTGGTAGCAGTGGTCCAAAATGGAAGCTCTTATTTCTTCTCCCGCCGCCTGCGAGGTTCGGTCGGTGATAAAGTTCTTGAATGCACAAAGCATTGCGCCAATTGAAATTCATCGTCAGCTCTGTCAGCTCATTATGAGTAAGCAGATTCTGCTGAACATTCTGCTCATTATGAGTAAGCAGATTCTGTCAGCACATTGTGCCGAACATTATGAGTAAGCAGATGGTGCGTCGCTGGTGTATGCAGTTTTCCGAAGGTCGTCAAAGTGTCCATGATGAAGAGCGCACTGGGCGACCATCCCT
>JAHWFO010075486.1:70212-93552 GCA_023313115.1 Rhysida immarginata | reverse complement strand
AGTGAAAATGATGGTGGTGCTAATTTTTTGTCACTGACTGTATATACTCTATTAACCTGGATTAATGTTATGATGAAAAAAAAAATAAAATCAATTTTTTCTGTGGAGTTTACCATTAAGCTTTTTTAAGTGTTTTTAAAATTGAAATTTCTTTAAAATCTCTTTGTTGCCTCTCCCCTTCTTGTTCCTTCTGTAATTTCATGTTCAGCTGTTAAATGAACAGCTGAACCCTTTGAAAAATAATTAAGAGTGTAATTTTTAATAGTGTAAAAGCTGATTCATTAAAAAAGAAACAACTTACTTTCTTGATTTCAGCAGGATCATTACGACTTTAAAGTTGTTTCGCCAATCTCTTCAAATAACGGTGAAAAATACCAGTCTAGTGCTCAATCACCTTTGATTTCACAAGACTTTAAAAAAGTAAGCGTTTGAAATGTGAATGTTTAATGGAACTGACATTGTATTTTCCTTTTATATATAAAATGTGAAAACCTCTAATCCACAAAGGGAAGGGGGTGAAGGAAATACCGGCTATGTACAGGTGTTCCAAACTTTGATCACGTATACAGGGTGTTTTTGAATTGAGTACAGATTTTTTGGCAGATGATAGAAGAGGTCCTTAGAAGTATTTTTTGTCATATGAACATGGGGTCCCCGCAGCTCCGTTTACTTACAATACTGCATTGAACAATCAAATGACACCGGGATGCAGTGTGCGTTGATAAGCCTAGATTATTTTATTTTTAACAATTAACACAAGCAATCTACTGTATGACTTTTACAGTAATTGTTCGAAATGACCGCCATTTGCTTCATAGCACAATTCGCAACGCCTTATGATGGATTGATGTACGCGTGGAAACAGTTGATATGCACGGTCGCTGATGTCACCTGCTGCCGCGACAACACGAGCCGCCAATTCTTCTTCGGTATCTACGGGTATACTGCTTTCCCAGAATGCGATTAGTTCATTTACATATGGCCTAATCGTGTTTTACAAAGGGGTTGGATATCATGGAATCTCCTTGACGAAGTTTGTCCTAAGACTTTTCAACAAACAAGCACGTGCACCTTGAAATTTCTTAGCAAACAATTACTTTAAAAGTTATTACAGTAGATTGCTTGTGTTAATTGTTAAAAATAAAATAATCTAGGCCTACCAACGCACACTGCATCCCAGTGTCATTTGATTGTTCAATGCAGTATTGTAAGTAAACGGAGCTGTGGGGACCCCATGTTCATATGACAAAAAATACTTCTAAGGACCTCTTCTATCATCTCCCAAAAAATCTGTACTCAATTCAAGGGTCTCTTGTTGGTTGATTTCATCTTGAGACAATTGAATATCTTGGAAACTAAGCATTGTATGAAAAATTGTCCGAAATCAAAAGTGAATTATTTCGCGGGGGAAATTCATTAATTAAAAAATTACCCCCCCCCCCTTGTGAGGGGGGGGGGTAACTTTGAAATCTTAAATAGGAACCCCTATTTTTAATGGTATATTCAGATTGTACACAATATTCGAGAAATGTTTTATTCTTGGTGCTTTTTCAATTGATCCAACTGTTTAGGAGATAGAGGCCCTCAAAGTGAGGAACTTTTAGAGATTTGAACCCAATTTTATCGATGAAGACAGAGATAGTGGGTCTACAGACATTCCTATTCTACTTTTTAATGGTCTTTAAGAATCCAAAGTCAGAATTTCAAAAATTTATTAGTGCACAGGTAAACTTTTGGGGGCAGCAGTCCTAGGAGACAGCGTCTATGCATGTGTATTGAAAAATATTGGATTTTTAAAATTCTGACTTTGGATTCCTAAAGACCATTAAAAAGTAGAATAGGAATGTCTCCAGACCCACTCTCTGTCTCTTTGTCTTCATCAATAAAATTGGGTTCAAAACTTTAAAAGTTCCACACTTTCAGGGCCTCTATCTCCTAAATGGTTGGATCAATTGAAAAAACACCAAGAATAAAACATTTCTCGGATATTGTGTACAATCTGAATACCCATTAAAAATAGGGGTTCCTATTTAAGATTTCAAAGTTACCCCCTCCCCTTAGCCCCCCAGTCCTTGGAGTGGCTCCATCCACGATCTCCAACAAGGCCGCACAAGTTTAAGCAGTAATTTTCCATGAAAAAGATGATGGCTTCAGTGTTCTAGGACCAAAAGCATCTCTTGTTGGTTGATTTCATCCCCAAAGAGAAGACCATCAGTGCGGGATTGAAATCCTTCAGAAGCTGCTTAGGGCCATGCAAAAGATGAGGCGGGGAATGCTGACAAATGGCATTGTCCTTCTGCATGACAATGCTCGTCCCTACACGGCTCACAAGACCATTGACCTTTTTTGGAAATTCAAGTGAGGGTTTTTTGTTCAGTGATTTCTTGTCAGGACAATGTTTCGAAAGCGATGATGACTTAACAGAAGGTGTACAGCATTGGTTGGCTACTTTGGTGGTAGAGGTTTACGGAGAAGGCATAAACAAACTGGCTTCGAGATATGACAAATGTCTTAACAACAGTGGCAACTACGTTGAAAAATAAGTAAATGTATTAGTTTCATTTAAATAAAACCCTTTTTTATTTTTCTTTAATTAATTTTGTATTTAATAGAAAACTGGTACTATTTTCTGGACTGCCCTCGTACTTACCCAGTATTTCTGTTGTTTTTTTTTCTTCCTTCCGGATTAGAGATTTTCTCTTTATAATTAGTTCCATTCCATAGTACAGTCTGTCCCAAAAAGATAGATGGTGTAGCTTTTTTTGAAAATAACAAAGAAAATATGTTCAGAGGGGGAAGCAAATAAGTAGAATTTAATGGGTGGTACTTTAAAAGAAAGAACCCAAAACTTAAGAGTAAACGTGGCTCGTTAAAAGACTTTTATTTTGGTTTAAAAATTGCGATATTTATTTATAAAATACAAAAATTCTGTACAAAAGAATGTTCTATACAATATGAGTTAATTGAGGAATAGGCATTGCGATCTCAATTACAAAAGAAAAAATATTTCTCGGAATAAAATAAAGAAATACTTAAATGTACGTTAAATATAGCAAAACACTGTAACGAGAAACATTAATCGCTACATTAAGCGAATTGAGATTAAATATAAAAAAAATTGAGACAGACCAATTCCTTATAAAGAATAAGGAATAGAAATTTCAAAATTTCCATTTAATGTCTAAAGAAAGACTGCAAAATCATAAGTAATTATTAATGGGGAATAAAAATTGCAATGTGCAGCATGGCATCCCTTATGCGCGTTATTGTTGAAATAGCATTAAAAGAAATTTCCTTATTACCTTATGGGTAAACCCGCAAAACAATGCTGCTCGGTAAAGAATCATGGCTGCCGCGTTAAAGTGAGAAATTCAATAAGAAATTAAACATCGAACGGCAGGGTAGAAGTAATTTGCAGAGCATTGGAATGAAAATGATAAATGGAAGTTGAACGCCATGCTGCAGGCTAGGAAGGACGTAGAGGAACAGAAGGAGGGACGACTGGTCAAGCCAGAAGCTGGAAGTGGTCTGTCTGAAATAAAAAAAAAAACAGTAACCACGGAAAGAACATCAACAATAGTGGGACACACATCCTCGTGATCACGAAAATTATTCGCGAGGGACGACTAGCTGCAGACAGTGATAATCACGTGGAGATTTTTTAATTAACATTTATTAAAACCATATATACTCAACAATCACTGTCTGTAAAACAGTAAAATAAACTTAAAGAATAGAAAAAATAGAATAATTAATTACAAATAAAATTATATCTATTTTTATATAAAAAATCTGAGTTTTCCCGAACAAAATATCAACAGAATCACATTTTATTTTATGAATGGTTTAACAATCTTCAAATAAAGTAATGCATTATGTTTTGAAGTAGATTCCATTTTTTGGAAAGAGGAAATAAAAAGAAAACTAAAAATGAACTGTCCCAAAATGATAGCTAGTTAAACAAAAGAGTGCAATAAAATAAATTTTAATATTTAATCTTTCCTCCTTTGGCTTTGATAAGTTGAATGCAGCGATTGTGCATTGATTCTAGCAATTTATGATTAACATCAATTGTTATTTTTCCCCATACATCAATTATTGCATTTTTGAGAGATGCTGTACAATTGTACTGCCAGCCATCTTTATAAACCTCTCTAACCATAATGCCCCAAACATTTTCGATTGGGTTGAGATCTGGAGATAGACCAGGCCATGCCATAATGTCCAATTTGTTTAACGCAAACCATTTTCTATTAGCATTTGCAACATGTATAGAGGCGTTATCTTGCTGGAACACCGGTGTTTCACCTGATATCTGCTTCAGTTCACGAAGAAGAGCATCTCCCAATATCTTTCTGTAATTTTCAGCATTCTTTCATCCACCTACAACTGTGAGCTCTGTTTTGCCCAGTCCGCCAAAGATCGCAACTTTTTGTTTTCAGTAATTGCGAAACCCCACGTGCAAATTGAACAATAGGTTGCAAGTGTTGCATCACGTGAGAAAGAACGATGGCTTGCGCTTCGAAGCTCTGCTAGTGATCGCTTCCTCCAAACAACAAAATGGAGTCAACGAAACAGGAATAGAGAGCAGTAATTCGTTATTTGACATGTGAAGGAGTTTCAGTTTCTGAAATTCATTGTATGCAGAATGTCTATGGAAATGACTGCCTTCACTCGTGTTTGGGCATGGAGCAAGAGGTTTTCGGAGGGACTGTCATCATTGCAAGATGATCAACGACCTGCACAAGCAATCTGTGCCATCACAGAAGATTCCAAAGCCAAAATTGATGCTGTCTTAAAGGAAAGCAGAAGAGTGACAATCAATGTCGTGGTTGCTAAAACTGGCCTTAGTCGTGGAACTGTTCACTCCATTATCAGGAAACATCTGCACTACAGAAAAATCTGTGCACAATGGGTCCCGCATTATTTGACATCAGAACAACTTGGAGTTCGAATGTCCCTGCAACGTTTGACTCGCTATGAACATGAATCGTTACAGGGGATGAAACTTGGTGCTTTCGTTTCCAGCCCAAAAGCAAACGTCAAAGTCGTCGATGGAAGCATTCGCAAACAGCACAGGGAAGGTGATGTTGACCGTGTTTTTTGACCGCAAAGGCCCGATTTTACTGGACTTTCTCGAAAAAGGCACCACAGTTAACGCAGCACGATATGGGGAAATATTGAAGGCACTGCGCACGGCCATCAAATGCAAGCATCCTGGACTTCTTACAGAAGGAGTGCTCTTTCTCCACAACAACACGCGTCCTCACACCTTGAAAGCAATGGTAGACCTCATCAAGAAATTCAACTGGGAAGCAATGCAGCATCCACCTTACAGCCCTGACTTGTCCCCATGTGACTTTCACGTGTTTGGGGATCTCAAGAAACACCTGAAAGGCCGCAGGTTTCAGTTGGACGATGAAGTGAAGGAAGAGTTTTTGGAATGGTTCCATACGAAACCGAAAGACTTCTTCCATAAAGGGATTAGACGTCTTGTTACACAGTGGAATAAATGCCTTAACGCATTTTGAGAGTATTTTTAAATTTCTTGCATAGACTTTGGATAAAATAAATAATTTTCTTTTTCATTTGTACGACCCTTATATTCTATTATATATGATGTACCGATAGTGTACTCAGCATTAGGCATTGATTTTAGCATTCTCTAAACTGTCATTCTTGATGGTTGCAATGGCACAGAAGCAGCGAATTTTCTTAGAGGCGTTGGGTTTTTAATCATATCACGCATCAGAACCCTTTTATCTCGTCCAGTAAGGGCAGGAGGTCTTCCAGTTGTCGTCTTTTGGCCATAGCAATTGGATTTTTCAAGTAATTATAAATAACTTTTTCAGAATGTTGTAACTGTATGGCAGTTTCTTTTACAGAGGCATGTCTTTGCCGAAGACCATCAATTTCCCCTTTCTCCTATTTAGTTAACCTTTTACCACAACCCATAATTAGACCGAGTAATAACAAATCATTCTTTAGCTGAAATCATTATATGGAAATTCATATTCTCTCCAACTGGCTCTCAATTTGGGATAGTACGTTTTTAGTTTTATTTTTATTTCCTCTTTCTAGAAAATGGAATCTTCTTCAAAACAATATACACTATATGATCAAAAATATCCGGACACCCCTCACAGATCATCGATTGGCCCAATGTCACATGATAATGACTTGCACATCATTTAAATAGCTTCCCACACCTTCAGACACAACTCTGCTTGGACATTGGCAAGAATGGGTCGTTTGGCAGAGCTCAGTGAGTTCCAACGTGGAACCATCGTTGGATGTCACCTATGCGGCAAGTCCATGCGTGACATTTCCAGCCTTCTTCAGATACCCAAGTCAACAGTAGGCGATGTCATTATGAAATGGAAGACCCGGAGATCAACAACAGTTCAACAACGAACCGGTAGACCCAAGAAACTAACGGACAGAGACCGTCGAGTGCTTCGTCGTGTCACCCGCAGCAACCGGAAGTCCTCGGCGGAAAAAATTGCCACAGAGTTTCGAAACGCCTCTGCAAACGATGCCAGTACCATGACAATTCGTCGGGAACTGCACACGATGGGATTCCATGGCCGTGCTGCTGCCCACAAGCCCCACATCAGCAGGGTCGACGCCAAGCGACGTCTGGAGTGGTGCAAAGCCCACAGAAACTGGACAATGGACCAATGGAAACGTGTAATGTGGACAGACGAATCTCGCTACACACTCTGGCAATCCGATGGACGAGTTTGGGTTTGGCGCATACCTGGAGAACGCTTCTTACCTGAGTGCACCGAGCCCACAGTCAAGTTCGGAGGAGGAGGAGTCGTGGTGTGGGGCTCATTTTCATGGTACGGACTGGTCTAGCTCGTTCCTTTGCAAGGAATCATGAACTCCGACCGTTATCTGAATGTTTTGGACAACTGTGCACTTCCAACGTTGTGGCAATTTTTCGGAAACGGGCCATTTCTCTACCAAGACGACAATGCTCCGTGCCACAAAGCGAGGCGTGTACAGCAGTGGTTTGCGGACTCAGGGGTCGAAGAAATGGGTTGGCCGGCACAAAGTCCCGACCTCAATCCTATAGAGAGTCTGTGGGATGAATTGGAAAGACGCTTGCGGGCCAGATCACATCGGCCAACTTCTGTACCTGAACTGATTCTCGCTCTTCGGGAGGAATGGAGGAACATTCCGGAAAGTACCTACCAACATTTGGTGGAAAGTCTTCCCCGAAGGGTGGAAGCTGTGATTCGGGCAAAGGGATGTGCAACGCCCTATTGATTTCCATGAAATCGTGGCTAGAGCGCAAACGTGCATGTGTCCAGATATTTGTGATCATATAGTGTATATTACTTTATTTTAAGATTGTTAAACCATTCGTAAAAGAAAATGGATTCTGTTGACATTTTCTTTGCTATTTTCAAAAAAAGCTACACCTGCTATCTTTTTGGGCCAGACTGTATTTGCTTATCATTTTGTTCCTTTTATTTGTTTATTTCTATAATAATAATAATTTTTAAATATTTTTAAAGGAAGATCAAATGAAAACCACCTTTTCATCTCCAAAATTGCAACAACTCAGCTCTAGCGAAACTGTAACTGCAACCAGTTCTCCGGCACCTTCCTTATTCACATCAGCTACAGTAATCAAAAGCGGTTTTAATACAAATACTGAGAGTGATCCGTCACTGTTTAAGAATGTAAATATTGATTCCCAGCAGCAGCAGCAGCACCTTCAACAACAACACCTTCAACAACAACTTCAACAGCAGCAACAACAACTTCAACAGCAACAACAACAACAGCAGCAGCCACCACAGCAGCAGCAAGAACCACAACAGAAACAACAGCAGCAACAGTCTCCGCAGCAGTTGCAACAACAATTGCAGTTTGTTTCTTCCGACTCTCCTGTGATAAGCTCATCGATAAGTCCTTCTGCGTCTATTTTGCCAACCCCTTCGGATTTGCCTGCTCAAGTATTTCATTCTATGCCATCTGTCATCTCTTCATCTGCAAGCGTCTCGAACGAACCTCCTGAACAGTCCTCAAGTACTTTTTCGTTTGCACAGACTGTGCATATGAATTCTGGCCTCTTTGGAAATAAGATGGCTGCTGGTGATAGCATAGCGCCAACCTCAGTTCAGGCTACTACAACTTCACTTTTAACTTCTCCCACAACTGTCGCAGCACCAACCTCAGCTCCTGCGGCTACGGTAGCAACGGCCATTCCAACTACTGGCAGCGTTACTACATCACCCGATAAAAAAACTGATCAACCTGGGCTTCTTTTTGGAAATCAGACACAAGCTTCAACATTTAATTTTGGACCGAGGTAAATTTAATCTATATATAAATGTATGTATGTATATTTGTCTCTTATACAATTCTACAGTTTTATTCCGATCTTGATGAAATTGTGCACACTTGACCTTCAAAGTAAGAGAAAGATCACTGTCAACCTGTGATTTCTCAAAAAAAATTTTTTTTTTTCGATATTATTCATCAATATCACACTTGATTTCATTCATTACAAATCTATATTCAGATGTCAGCGCCATCCTTTGAGTGCATTTTAAAACATTTTTCGTGCATGGTTTAGTTTCAGTTTTGTGTTGCCTTCTATTGGGAGCATTTTAAAAGTAGTGTTTTCGATTCTTAAACTTGAATTTTTACTAATTTAATTCTAAACTTTTTTTCATGTGTTCTTTTTGCCTGTGCATTCACATTCAGATGTGTCAAAATTTCTTCGTTTTTGAGCCCAAGCAACGAAAAAAGCTTTCAATTTAAATAGAAAAAATTCATGTTGAAAACACAAAAAGATTTCTTTTAAAAAGCTCCCGATTAGTGGTGAGCAATGCATCGATATTACCATCGAAAATCGATGGTTTTGACCAATCGATACAGAACAGTCCATAGTTTTGATCAATCGATGGGTCAACCACTAGCTTTACTATTGGTCCGTTGTTCCAATAAGTACTGGTAAACTTTTCTAAAAGATGACGTCATATCATTGTTTCTGCTCCTATGTTCTTATTGTAACGGATACAGTAGCCAATCTGGTTTCGAGATTCGGCGGTGGCCTCCCATTGGCGCTTTATTTGTTTGTCTGGGGTATATATATAATGGAAATGAATGCCGTTCAACAGACCTCTTTGGGTTAGTCAGACTTCTTGCCTATTTCAGTGTATTTCATGTGGAATTTGTTCCGGAAAGGTGAGAATCGTGTAAGCACTGCTTACGTCCCATCTGAACAAATGTACACTTCACTGTTTGATTGTCCATTTACATTCAACAGTGTGACTTGGACTCCGAGTATGGATCTTATTTGGATCAGGTTGGAAGACAGAAAAGTAGAAACGTCTTCGTTTGAAGGCTCCTAATTGTAAGTAGAATTAAGTTTTTAGGTTTAACTTCTCTCTCAAATTGAGAGTCTCAATTACGTAGTTTGTTTTTCACTTTGATTACTAATTACTAATTTATAATTATTTGGCGCTTTTATTTTTATTTTTTTTTTTTAACTGAATGAAAATTACAACAGAAATCATTTACCCTATTACTCTGGCTGCTTTTATTTTTTTTACCATAATTTATTTTTGTATAAGATCGATACAGAACAATCGATTGATTTCATAAACATCGATGATGGTTAGAACCATCAATGGTTTTACGACACAATCGCTCACCACTATTCCCGATGGATGGCATCTCCAAATATGGTCCTTTAGCAGTAACACTTGGCTTCGCTCAAGTTGGAATGTTGGGCATAGCCATGCCGGAGAAAAAAGGTGGAGTATAGTGTAAAAACTTTTGAAAGTTGAAGGAAATAGAAAGAAATTGTAACAATTACTCTGAACTGACATACACTACTGTTTATAAAAATCGCAACACCCTGATGGAATGGTCTAATCCATATGCAATTTGCAATATTTGCATACAATGGGTCAGAGTATAAATGATTAGATTTTCAGAGTAATTGCTTGAAAGAACACCATGCCTCGACGACAACGAAGGGTACCATATCAACAGCTGACAGACTTTGAAAGAGGACGCATAATTGGTCTGCGTGAAGCGGGATGGTCGTATCGTGACATTGCTGCTCGTGTAGGACGTAATGCAACGACAATTATGCGTGCATGGAGGCAGTGGAGCGAAGAGAACAGGGCACACCGAAGACCAGGCTCAGGAAGACCCAGCACGACGACACCACGAGATGACAGACACCTCTATCGCATGTGTGTAGCAGATCGTACAGCCACTTCCACAGTGTTAGCACAACAGTGGGGTGCTACAGTAGGCAGGACAATGTCTGCTAGCACTGTACGACGCCGTTTGATTTCCAGAGGATTGATGGCACGAGTACCATTGTTGCGGATTCCTTTGACTCAAAACCACCGGCGCCTCAGGTTGCAATGGGCCCATCAACACCAACAGTGGCAAGCTGAATGGCAACAAGTTGTGTTTTCGGATGAGTCAAGGTTTAACTTGCAGCACCATGACTGCAGGATGCGAGTCAGAAGACATCGTGGCGAGCGCGACCTTCCAGAATGCATCCTGCAGCGTCATTCAGGACAAACGCCAGGGGTGATGGTGTGGGGTGCAATCGGTTACCATGGCCGTTCCCGTCTGATCAGAATCCATGGCAATCTGAACAGTGACCGGTACATCAGGGAAGTTGTGCAACCCGAGGTCATCCCCTTCCTGCAGAACCTTCCAGGCGCTGTATTCCAACAGGATAATGCCCGACCGCATGTGGCCAGAAATGTCCTCGCCTTTTTCCAAGCACATCAGACGCCCTTGTTCCCCTGGCCTGCTCGTTCACCAGACATGTGCCCAATCGAACATGTGTGGGACAGGGTTGCTCATCGATTGGCTCGTCAGACTCCTGCAGCAGCAACTGTGGATGAACTGT
The DNA here is from genome assembly GCA_023313115.1 of Rhysida immarginata. Lineage (NCBI taxonomy): Eukaryota > Metazoa > Arthropoda > Chilopoda > Scolopendromorpha > Scolopendridae > Rhysida > Rhysida immarginata. The sequence continues at coordinate 82,649 of JAHWFO010075486.1, read as the reverse complement.
ATACCCGTGTAGACAGAGCATGGCAGGACATTCCCCAGGCCCTTATTCAGAGCTTGTTTGACTCAATGCCACGACGTTTAGAGGCTGTAATTGCATCCCACGGTGGTTTCACCCGATACTAATGTGACAATAAAACGCATTGTATTGACCTGAAAATCTAATGGTTTCTTTTCTGACCATGATATGCAAATGCTCCAAATTTAATGCAGATTGGGCTATTCCATCAGGGTGTTGCGATTTTTATAAACAGTAGTGTATCTTCACCCCGGGCGGTTGCTTCAGTTCTACCCAGAGAGCTAAAAATTACCCGACTTCTGTCATTCCCACAGCAACACCCAATAATCCAACATGAACGAAGTCGAGAAGAACTGCAACAAGGCAGTTTTTATGAATCTAAAATATGGTTTTTTTCTTTAAAAAAATTAAGCTTTTTTTCATGTGTTCTTTTCTCCTGAATATTCACACACAGAAATTGCAAGATTTCATCAAAAAAAGAGCCCGAGCAATGCTGGGTAAAACAGCTAGTAATGACTAAATTTCAAGTAGTATTACAGGTTCATTGTTATGTATTAAATGGTACTTGAAAGCAGTATACATAATAATTTCATGGGGGGGGGGGGGCCCTCTTTTCCCCGATTCCTAGCAATAGCCTGGCAGCGTAATTTCCATGCTAGCAGAATGGTTTTGGGGTGATGTCTTCCGAGACCCCTTTTGAGAATGCCAAAGCCATAAAAGTCCATGGGGGGGGGGGGGGCACGTGACTTAACAGGGATAACAGAGATGGGTATTGTACGAATTCCGGTCTCTTCTTCCATTTGTGCCATGAAATTCTGTGTTGAGCGTGCAGTGTGGCTGGGCACCTTATCTTGATAAACACAAACTGTATTACTCTCCTCACCATACAATGCTGGGATCTCCCCCATGTAAAGAGGTTTCAAAACGTTCTCCTAGTAGTAATTTGCATTCACCTTAGCATTTTTCTCCACCTGACGAAGTTGCAACCGTCCATTTGAGCAGTACCCTGACACTACCATGAAGCCTTTCAGAAAACTTTCACGACATTTGCGCACCCAATAAGTCCGGCCTTTTGCTTCTGCTGGGCTGGCAATAGCACTAACCTTACAACAATCTGTGAGGTGAACCCACACTTCATCCAACATGAGAACAAACCACCATTTCTCGCCCATAAGGTAGCCTTCATAGAGCTTGCGGACATTTGTTTTGCGTTCAAGGATGTGACGTTCATTAAGAACATGAACCCTGGCTTTATGGGATTTGCGCAGGCCTAAATTGCATTTAATTATGTGGTGTATCGTCGATGCAGATGTTCCTGCCTTCTGAGCCATGGCCTTTTGTGTTGGAGGGTTTTCCTGTGCTACCATCTTCCTGATTTTTTTTTTGGCTGTCAGGAGAACGGCTGGGGTGGGGTCTCTTCGGAGGTAGCTTTTCATGGGTGAACTTGTTGGGAACGACCGAATTACGTACGTCAGCCAGAACAGAGTTAACAGTAGCCTTCGATAACAAAATTCCTTCCATCTTGCACTGTTGCACGATGCATAACTGCACTGAATCCTGCTTTGGAAAGCGCTCATACGTATCCTCTCCTAAAATCTTTAATTTTTCTAGTCATGTCAGTGGCGACTATGTCGAAAAATAATGCAAGGTATATAGTTCATGATGCCATGGTGTATTTTTTTTTGGGGCAATAAAGTTTTGGAAAAAAATGATGAAACTTACTTTCGGAACAACCCATGTATATTTTTTTACTTTTTACTGTACTTTTTAAGGTGAAAGTGTTTGCTTTAAAGTCTTTATTTTATATTTTTTTTATTAGGAGCTTTAGCATAAAAACTACTTATAAACATGTGCCCTTTGTGTGTATGCTTATCCGGCCATCCGCTGTTTGCACGATAACTTGAAAACGAATTAACTTTTTCAAATTCTGTTTTCAGAAATATGACCATCAAAGTCTTAGCTCAGCCGTATCAACTTTTCAGAATTTTTCGTGGACCCCCTTCAAGTTGAATTCACGTGCTAAAACAATGAGTGTTAAGAATACGAAGATAGTGCCATGTCATATAACAATCGATTTGTCGACGCACGATTGTTGAGGTGCTCATAATCAATTTTATTAAGTAGCGGAAGAATGGAGCTACTTATTGGTTTTATAATGTCAGTCCGTTCCCTTCATAATTTCTACATTTTTTTGAGGTAGAAGGTTGAAATTCGGAATGTAGCTTCCTATGGGCATGTCTATCTGCAGTATTTAGATAGATTTTGATTGGTACACTGGGGTCGGTATTATGGGGATGGGATTCAGAGAGGGCAACATATCAATGTGCTATTTAGTTACGTAAAGGTGTGAAATTCAGTATCCAGATTCCTCTAGGCAAGATCTACATTACTATGAAGTTTAGACCCAGTTGTTCCATTGGAGTCGGATTTGCGGTTGTGGCAGTCACTTGGTCCTTAGAACTGTGGCAACATATGGCCTATGATATATCATACGTTTGGAAATGATGAGAAAGGAAAGAAAATACGAGCTTTTTTTACATTTTCTACATATTATGTTTGAGAAAATTAAATTTTTGGTTAAAAATCTTGGGGAGAGGTAAAAAGTGCAGATAAAGGGGTAAAAATAGATGACTGCCTTATCCTACTTAGGGGCAAGGGAGGGGGGGATTAATTTCTTTTTTATAAATGTATAAATGTATTTCCACTTCACTGCTATAGCTCCTCCTTGGTGGAATGTTTACAAGATTTTATTTTTGGTACTGATGTTTCTTTCTTCCAGTCCATCTTCATGTTCTCTGATCCCAACAATTTCACTTTATAACAATGATTTGATTGAATAATGGTTAAAAAATGATTAAATTGAACAACATTTTTGTTTTAATTTATGTAGATAATATTTCTCAATCATAAAATCTTATCTACATAAATTAATTAAATATCCACAGAGCACATTAAAACAAAAATGTTGTTCAGTTTAATCATACTTAATTGAATCATTGTTAAAAAAAGTAAAATTATTGGGTTCAGAGAATCTGAAGATTGACTGGAAGAAAGAAACATCAGTTCCAAAACGTTAATGAATAGACCAAATAAAAAATTTTCACGCAGATATATCATCAGTAAACCGTGAAAAACCAATAAAAGAGCAGTAAAACGCACAAAAATACTGGTATAAGAACTCAAAAATCAGTGATAACATCCAAATTAGAAGTCAACAATGAAGAAGGATGTCAACAATAAAAAATCTTCTGCAAAAGATAAAATCTTCCTCCAAAACTCTACAGGCAAGATATTTTAACTGTGATACAAACAGTGAAATAAACTGTGAACATTTATAAAATCTTTAATTATTTAGTTTAATTTAATTATTTACTAAGCCCCCTTACTCTTTTTTTTTATCTTCTTTATCCATTTTAACCCCCATTTTTTTTTTCCATCTGAAAATGGATTTTTCTCAAATGTTGTATTTAGGAAATAGAAACAAACTATGTTCTTTTTGTTGATACATGTAATTTCCAACTGAAGGACTTATCAATCTAATTACAAACATTATCCTATTATAATGGAACGGACACCCCTTGATTGACATGAAATCTGACTTGAGTGTTGAACCCATATTCACACATCAACAGCTGATGTGATTTTATAGTGGTAACAAGACTGGTTGGAGCTGAGTGTGGACTCGGTCATTCATCCATACCAATAAATGGCATCCATTCAAAGTTCAGATGCAACAAAACTATCTGAGGATGATCCAGACAGACGTGAGGAGTTCTGTACTTGGGTTTTGGACAATTATTGACTGGTTCTTTCATTTGCACATATGGTTTTCCCAAGTGTCAGGCAAATTTTTATGTCCATGGGTGAGATGAACAGTCAGAACATTGTAGTGATACAAACCCTTACAGGGCAGATCCATCTAAAGTCGCTGTTGATGTTAAAGTTATGATATTTTATGAAATATGGGCACCCCTTTAATTGGACCAATTTTCATAGACTATGACGAGTACCTGCGAATGTTACAGAACTCTGTTTCCGTCACTCTTGGCTGAAGATGGCAGTTTCCCAGGATTTTTCCAGGATGTACCACCAACACTAAGGATGTAATGTCCGTTAATGACTTCTGGATGGGCAATTACCTGGTCATTGGATTGGCCGGCGGGGCCTTGTGGAGTGGCCACCATGCTCCCCAGATCTCATACAGCCAAAGTTTTACCTACGGGGCCCCTTGAAAAACTTGTGTGTGCTGTGAAAATGCAAAGCAAACATCACCTTCAGCAACTCGTCCTATAGGCCTGTGACGGCATTACCCCCGATGTTCTTGTGCGTGTGCATAATGAATGGATAAAATGCCTTGAACTCTGTGTCCAGCAACAGGGACAACACATTAAACACATCCTTTACCTGCTGCAATACAGTTTTCGGTGTGCGATTTTGTTTGGAAAGTGTCCTTGTTTTTGTTGATATCTGAATCTGAATGCAGGAATGAATGAACTGAGAAAAAACTAGTGTTATTTGATATGCCTCATGGCCCCTTTCCCATTTAAGACAATGAACCATGACCCAAGTTGGCAGCCAAATCCAAAACTATCTCAAGGTAGATCACCTATCCTATTCCCTGCTAGCTTGATCACGTCATTCATTTTACACACCATTTCCAAAATACAGCTAAATCCAGAGACTTTTGACTCACCTTTTACATTTAATCAATGTACGAGGGGCGATTGATAAGTAAGATCTCCATGGCTGTATCTTTTTTATTTGTTAACCGATTTTCAAAATTCTTTTTGTATCTTATACTCACATTTGTCCTCTATGTAATGCACTATTCACTTTTTGACATAGTCCCCATCCCTTTCCACGCATTGCGCCAACGCATGACTAGTTGGGTGAACCCGTTGGAGAGGAATTCCGGAGTTGTTGTCGACACCAGGATTGAATGGCAGCGTTTACCTCGCTGTCAGAACCAACTCATGTCCCTTAAGGGGCTCTTTCTTCTTTGGGAAGTGGTGAAAGTCGCAATGTGCAAAGTCTTTCATTTTTGAACTGCAATTTTTCATCTTTGAACTGAGGCGCTGCAACCCCTCTGGTGTGTGGTGACTCTCGTGTGCGGGCGGACGTTATCGTACTCCAGAAGATGGTCCAAAGCTGCCATTCAATCCTGGTGTCGACAACAACTCCGGAATTCATCTCCGACGGGTTCACCCAACTAGTCACGTGTTGGCGCAATGCGTGGAAAGGGATGGGGACTATGTCGAAAAGTGAATAGTGCATTACATAGAGGACAAATGTGAATATAAGATACAAAAAGAATTTTGAAAATCGGTTAACAAATAAAAAAGTTACAGCCATGGAGACCTTATTTATCAATCTCCCCTCGTAGTATGTGCTCTTCTTTTTGATGACCTTTCCCCATCTCTCTGGTAGCTGCATAATCCTGCACTCATAGAAATTTTGTAGGTTTCTGGCTAAAGAAATGATTTTATCCCAGTGATTTTTCAAGATTTCCAAGGAAGTAAAATTTTTACCATCTAAGCTGCTTTGAAATGATCTGAATAAATGGTAGTCAGAGGCCACATGGACAGGAGAATATGGTGGTGGACCCAAACATCCCAGTGAAGTTGTGTTGGGTAGTCAAGGACATCTGTGATCTAGCATAGTCTTGATCAAACACAATGCCCTTTCTGTTGGCTGATTTAGGCCACTTCTGATCGATTTCTCGCTTACAGCAGGTTGCAACAACATCAGTTAAAACTACTGTAACTTTAGGTTAGTTAACAATCAGCCAAGTTCTTTAATTTGGAAATGTTGCACCAACCCTAGCCAAGTCTCGGTTAGCTAACTGGAGTAACGGTTGAGTAACGAGAACTGTGATTGGTTCGTTTTGCTCCAATAACTTCCTCTCAACGTGGTTGATTATTTTCAATTAGTTGTTTGATATTTAGCTTATCCAATTAGCTGTTTGGTAGTTAGCTTATCCAAATTTACAGCCGACGGAATTCTGTGAGCGGGGTAATCTGAAACTGATGCAGCATTGGGATAGATGCCTAAATCGTCAAGGCACCTATATGGAAAAGTAGATAAAAGCATATGTTTTGTAATTTGCTTTGAAAAAAATGATTGGCATTACATTCTGATATCTTCTTGTAGATAACATTTTGTTTTTGCGATTTAATGCCATCTAGCACTGAAAACGGGACGAACATTTACATCAACTCTGTATATTCATCGTTGCTCTGTATCTATTGCATTTCTTTTTGTGCATTCTATTTTGAGCATTTATATAAAAGTAGAAAACACTTTATTTATTTAATCTATATTTTGGACATTATCCTTGTTTTTCTATGTTTTTTTAATAATAATATTAGCTTCTAACATACCTGTTTAGTATCTTGATGTTAATAGTAGGTACATTAAGTAACATACTCTTAGCAATGAGAAAATTAAGACTACGTTAATGTAAACCGTATTTTTTAAGCTCTCCAGGTTTTGGCACGTTTTCACTTCCTGCAAGTACTCCTTCAGTGTTTGGTGCATCAGCAACAACTAAATCACCACAGATGTTGTTTGGTTCTCCAGTTACCACTTCTTCGTCGTCGTCTTTCTGCCAACAACCAGTTTTCTCCCAGAATGCATTTGTTCCAGACAAGAATAATGCTTCAACAGTATTTGGGCAAACAACAAAGTAATTTATTCCTTTAGATTTTAAAATATTGGATTGTAATTTATTGTATTTAAATTGGATTTGTTCGTTGTTTTGTTTTGAAAGAATCTTCGCATTACAGGGAGACCTTGTACTAACGACACAATTGGTTCCAGGAAAGTACATTTTAAGTTGAAACGTCATTTCCTGTAAAGATATTTGTGCTTAATAATACAAAATGAATTTATTGTCGTAAGTGAAAAACAAGTGTCGTAACATCAAAGCAATGGTGGGAATTTATAAATGTTATAAGTGCGGAATGCCATAGGCTGAAACGTCCAAGTCGAGGACTCCCTTTACTTAAATTTTTTATCTCAGCCAATTAAGATAAAAAAGAAAAATCAAATAGAAATAATACATCTGCATTTTTAAAATCTTTAATAATTTAATAACAATAAAATTTGAAATTAATTAATCCCAATTATCTCTAATTGGTGGCAACCGTATGCACTAATAAATTTTTCGTTGGAATTCTCTTCCCCATGCTGTGCATAGCCTGTACACAAAGTTTCACCAGTATCTGTATTATTTTACAGGGAACTTTAATTAGAACTCCTGCTTACCTGCTAACTTGTACGATTTTTCCGTACAGTGTACGAATTTTGATGTAATTGTACGATTGTACGGACAGGTTTATAAAAGTACGAATTTTGAAAATAGGTGACAGAAGTCTATCGCTAAGGTTTCTGAAAACTGCCACGTAGTGTCAATAAAATAATAGCATGCATAAGTGATTACAGTTTTAGTCCAGTCTATGTAAAAAGTGAGTATCTTGTGAAACCTCCAAAGGGGTTGTGGATGTTTTCCTGTGCAGCTGTGCTTGTACTAAAGTCCTCAGTTCATTGGAATTGCAGAATTCATTATGCCATACATGTACAATAGGCGACAACATGTATCTGCAGTGCTATCCGTGTCTGATTGAGCATAGTCCTGCTGGGAGATAGTATCAGAAATGGTATGACTTGTGTGTCTGTAACCTTCCTGAAGTGGTGGTTGCTCTGGAGAGTACCCGCAGTATATAATAGCTGAGGTCCAGACCCAATAGCACCCCTATGCGCTTGACGATTATGATAATGCTGACAATGATCTTACCATCCTTCCTCCATGGTGTTGCAGCTTCCACAGTAATTACTGCACAAAAGTTTCTATGGGAATTCGCATTCCAGTTGTGTTGTAACATGCACGTGATTCTATGTAGCTTCGTTATTTTGTCAGGCAGTTTGGTAATTCTAATCAGTGAAAAATAGGATTATAGAGTACACTGGTTTTCAGGAGCTATTTCCGGTTCTGGATTCTGTTTTTGTTTTCCTCATTCCAGAAAAAAACGAATAATTTGGCAGATATGTTAATAACATAACAAGCTATAACGGATAGAGTTATCTGAAAACTGGTTTAATTATCGGCTTAGTGAGGAAATTGCACCCCAGATCGACCGGTCACATGACACCCTTTCCGTTAGAACACGTTAATTGGTTTTGCTATATTTTTGAGTAAATGTACGCATTTCATTGAGCATAAGTTGTCAGGTATACTCCTGGTATTATCGGACGTAACTTTCACTTATTTAAATGTGCAAAAACTGGAATAATTAACGGGCTATGTAGTCCCCATAAGCCATCCAATTTTTATGGTGAAAGCTGGCATAGAAGCAGAGTTATTAGCCCATGTGTTGCAGTTTTGGTTCAGAATTTTATTATCACTCCATGAGCTTCTCGGCTTAGAGACCTTGAACATCTGTTCTTCATGATTTGCGAATTCCCAGGTCAGTGAATATTTCATTGAAACTGAACTTATTTGCATCTGCGTTCATTTACCTTACTGTGAAAGCAAAGGAAAGCGGCAGCCAATGCCTGTTCTATGAGTTAATAGAGGTAACTTTAGTATACTGTACTGTAGATGTGACAAATATGCGTTAAGCGGTACTGTACGTTATTTTTACATAAAATATTTTTGTTGTTTTTTTCTTTTTTAAGTGTAATGAATTAAGCTAACTTTTAAATGAAGTTAACATGTTTGGGAGCATGACTGGGGTCATATTTAGGGTTTCAACTATAGAAATACGCTTATATTACCATTTTAATGACTATACCAAACATCCGCGAATCCTCCTCATTCGTGAACAGGTTCTGGAACCTAATCTCGCGAATGTCCGAGGTCTAACTGTAATTGAAAATATAAGGGTCGTACAAATGAAAACGAAAATTATTTATTTTATCCAAAGTGCATACAAGGAATTTAAAAATACTCTCCAAATGCATTAAGCATGCATTTATCCCATTTATCCTTTTATGGAAGAACTTTCGCTTGCATGTGGAACCATTCCAAAACCTCTTTCTTCACTTCATCTCCGAATGAAACCTGCGGCCTTTCAGATGTTTCTTGAGATCCCCAAACACGTCAAAGTCACATGGGGATAAGTCAGGACTGTAAGGTGGATGCTGCATTGCTTCCCAGTTGAGCTTTTTGATGAGGTCTACAGTTGCTTTCGAGGTGTGAGGATGTGCGTTGTCGTGGAGAAGAAGCACTCCTTCTGTAAGAAGTCCAGGATGCTTGCATTTGATGGCTGCGTGCAGTGCCTTCAATGTTTCCCCATATCGTGCTGCGTTAACTGTGGTGCCTTTTTCAAGAAAGTCGAGTTAAATCAGGCCTTTGCAATCAAAAAACACGGTCAACATCACCTTCCCCGTGCTGTTGCAATTGCTTTTGATTTTTTCGGTGGTGGTGACTCATAATGCTTCCATTGATGACTTTGACGTTTGCTTTCGGGCTGGAAACAAAAGCGCCAAGTTTCATCCCCTGTAACGATTCTGTCGAGAAAACTCTCTCCTTTCTGTTCATAGCGAGTCAAATGTTGTTGTGATGTCAAATGATGCGGGACCGATTGTGCAAAGATTTTTCTGTAGTGCATATGGTTCCTGGTAATGGAGTGAACAGTTCCACCACGACTAAGGCCAGTTTTAGCACCCACGACATCGATTGTCACTCTTCTGTTTTCCTTTAAGACTGCGTCAATTTTGGCTTTGGAATCATCCGTGATGGCGTGGTTTGCTTGTCCAGGTCGTCGATCATCTTGCAATGACGACCGTCCCTCCGAAAACCTCTTGCTCCATGCCCAAACACGAGTGAAGGTTAGGCAGTCATTTCCATAGACGTTTGCATACGACGATGAATTTCAGAAACAGAAACTCCTTCACATTGTCAAAAACCAAATTACTGCTCTCTGTTCCTATTTCATCACCTGTAACTCGCAGGACGAAGTTTGGATGAAGCGATCACTCGCAGAGCTTTGAAGCACGAGCTATCGTTCTTTCTCACATGATGCAACACTTGCAACCTATTGTTCAATTTGTACGAGGAGTTTCGCAGTTGTTGAAAACAAAAACTTACGATCCTACATTGTCGTCTTTTTTTTTTTTTTTTTTCCTCACCCAAATTTTTGTTTTCATTTGTACGACCCTTGTATTTTAGTTATTGTGTAATACGTTATGCTTCCCCAAAATTGCTGAATAAAGATTCTTTTTCTTTACCCTTATTAAGGTTACCAATTTTTAATGGTGCAACGTTTTTAAAGGGTGTCCCAAAATGAGCTGATATTTTAATTTTTTAAGAAAACATTTTTATTGGAAAATTTATAATGTTTTTGCTTTATTAGAAAAACATGGAGATTATGTGTGATACAAAATATCTGACAAATGACTGCCCCAGCCTTGGTACCACAAATTCACTCTTTTCCATGACATGTTGACAGAAAATGTTGCTGGGAAATTTTGGCGAAGTTGTGTCGAATTTCATCTTTGAAGTTCTTCAATTGTTTGTGGCTTATTGACGTGCACTTTATCCTTAAGATAACCCAGCGAAAGAAAGTCCCATGATCTTGGCAGCCAATTCACATCAGCTCGCTTTGAACATTTTTTGTAAAATTTTCACCATTTTTGAAGTTGATTTTTAAAATTTCTACGCATTGTTTAATTGTGTAGTTTTGCGTAATTTAATCTCGAATGTTTAATGATGTCAGCATATAAAAATCTCTACTCTGGTTATACCACGAAAAAAATGGCGGCAAATTATAAATGTCAGTTCATTTTGGGACGCCCTTTATCTTTTGCTATTACCTTACGTAATTTATTTATTTGTTTGTTTATTTTTTCTTTATTTATTAGTTCAGCTTTTGGACAATCAAAACCAGTTTTTGGACAAACAAATGTTCCAGTCTTTGGTCAGCAACCAACAAGGTATTTTTTTAAATATTTGTGCAAGTGGTGTACACTGTCATATCAATGAGTTATGACCAGCAGCCCTTCAAGTTAGGTCCACTGATTCGTCTAGAGGGCATTTTGAAGAATGCCTGTGGCTATCTGTCAATCATAGCGGACCAGGTGCATCTGTACATGCTCATGATGTTCCCCCAATGTGATGGTGTGTTCCAGCAGGACAATGCACCCTGCCACAAGGCACATCTCCGTCTGGATTGGTTCGAGGAACACTCTACTGACTTTCGAGTGCTCCCTTGGCCCACTAATTCGCCGGATATCAATCCAATCGAACATCTGTGAGAGCACTTTGATTGCCATGCACGGCAGCTAGACCCTCCATCTATGACTCTCGAAGCACTGTGGACAGCGCTTCAAGCGGAATGGACTACCATACCATCAAACACATACCGCGCATTACTTGTGTCCATGCCACGATGCCTAGCAGCAGTTATAGCGGCAAAGGGTGGCTACTTCCATTACTAAGGGTGGTCATAATTCAGTGATGTGACATTGTATAAGAATTTTGCAAAATATATCGAACTTTATTTTCCCCTGGAAAGAAATACATTGCAGTGTATGAGTGAGTAAGTCCAGCGAGCACCTGTTAGATTGCGAATTGTTGCGAAAATGTCAAAAAGAGTTGAGCAGCGAAATTGCATCAAATTTTGTCAAAAGCTGGGCGTTACTCGAGCAGAAACCAATCACAAGATCAACAGGCTTTTGGTAGTGATGCCACAAGCCTGTTCTTTGCATCTGATTCAGACTTTTTTGGTCAAAGACAACATTCCTGTGCTTTCTCAGGCTCCCTACTCACCCAAAATGGCTCCATGTTATTTTCGGCTGTTTCCCAAGTTGAAAATTCTGCTAAAAGGGACCCGACTTTAAAATCGTGTGTTTTTTTTTTTTTTTTTTTTTTTTTAACTGCAAAATGGGCGGTCCCGAACTTTGCAGATGGACATGGCTGCAACAAAAGAGAAGAAATTATAATTTACAAGAACAGTATATAAAATGGAATATTCACTTTTTGGAATTTCCCGTCGCCAAAAATTAATACGAAAGTAACTTCTAGTATCTTGGACTTTCTCTGGTACCAAGTTTGCTTAGTATATTCTATCATGGCAGCTAGAGTGGTCGGGAAAGTTTAGAATCCACCGTCATTGTAAAAAAAAAATAAATAAAATAATAATAATAATAATAATAATAATAATAATAATAATAATAATAATAATAATTAAATCTGCAGCCCCCCTCCTTTTCGGGATGTAAAACACTGTACGAGGTTTTTACAAAAAGTATCGGACCTTTATTTTTCCTGCCTAAATGAATGAACTGCAGCTATTCTCATCTGGCGACGAGATGTAGGTGAACTTCATCTGCATGCGTGCAGTTGGTCAAGTATGCAGAGCTCGTGAGTTGCTACCTGGCATTGTGAGAGAGTGAGTGAGTATAGTACACGTCCATCGGTT
>JAHWFO010075486.1:0-70202 GCA_023313115.1 Rhysida immarginata | reverse complement strand
CCTGGCATTGTGAGAGAGTGAGTGAGTATAGTACACGTCCATCGGTTTTCGATTTTCTCGAAAGGCCAAACTATCAACAAGGAGTACTATCTGATGATTCCTTTGTTGATGCTGTATGAAGGAAACGACCCGACCTTTGGGAATAGAAACTCGTTCACTCCATCACAACATCGCACCCGCCCATTCATCACATGTGATTCAGAAGATCTTGACCAAACACAGCACTTCTTTGGGCCGTCAGCCTCCTTGCTCCCCTGACATGGATCCATGTGACTTTTGGCTGTTCCCCCAAGCTCAAAAGCCCCGATTTCAGTCACGAGAAGACATTGTGCAGGAAATGACGGCAGAGCTGTTTGCCATTCCCAAATAGGCCTTCCAAAGATGCTTCCAACAGTGGTGGGAGTGGTGGGAGAAGTGCGTGCAGTCCCAAGGAGAGTACTTTGAAGGGGATCAATGTTTAAATCCTGCAGATGAATAACTTTAGTATTGTCCGATACTTTTTGTACACACATCGTAAAATCCACGGGTTATTGATGCGAAAATACGGTATAATAAGAAGTTTAAACAATAAAATAATGTTCACATGTCCAAGATGGTTCAAGTGGAATCAGAATTCATTATACGAGGTGCTATTCAAAATTTCCCGGAATTGTTTTATTCTGACCGAACCGTAAGAGGTATGAAATTTTGCCGATAGATGGTGTTAGGGGTATGTCTCAGCTGTAATTGTGCCAAGTAGTTTCATCCTATGTCCACGTGATTTTGAGTTTGAGGTTGTTTTTGTCACTCTTTGTGTTGGTCGTGTTGCGATTCTTGATATTAAAACTGAAGAAAACTGCAGTTGAAACCCGCAGACTGTTGAAGGAGGCTTTCGGTGAACAAGCTTTAGGCCAAACATTTGAGTGTTATAAGGCCCTCCGCAGACTATGCAACTAAAAAGAAAACAAACCAATTAGTAACCTAAATCATCAACTAATTACAAACTATGAATCGCACACGATGCTACTGAAAGTTTATAAAATTCAGTGACTATCGTGCTCGCCCACGGGACACATGCGAAGTCACTTCGCATCTTTGTTATAACATTGTGTTTAAATTATAATTTTATTGTTGTGACTAAAACTATTGTTATTATCATGTTATATTAAGATGTCTAGTGATTCAAGGGATGAATATATTATCCTTTATTATTAAAACAGTAAAAGGAAAAACTGACAGAAGTAAAGGAGGTATTGGATTCACCTCTACATTGAAAATAATATAAAATGGAGAGCATTTGTTGCTGCAAGAGTTGTCTAAATTCAAGGATTGTTCTGCTGTTTTCGCCGTTTCACATAGATGTTTACAAAACAAACTAGAAATAAATCGCCGAGCAACTCTGCATGTCGAGTTGCGGCTGATTGATAACCCACGCATTACAAACTGGTTACCAACTAGTAGCGTTGTGTGCGGATGCTAATTGAAATACACGGGCGGCAACTATTTAGCAGTTGATTGGGGATTTAAGTTTGTAACTTGTTTCTTTATAGTCGCCTATTGTGCGGAGGGCCTAAGCATTTCAAAGATGGTCGGGAGTCTTTGGAAGACGACAAGCATTCTGGCCGACCATCAACAAGCATAACTTTGGAAATAATCACAAAAGTGTATACGTGATCCGAGAAGATTGGTCAGAATATCCATGATGTTTGTGATCGGCTTGGACTGTCATACGGTGCTTTTTGAGATGGTTGAGGGAAAACGTGGTGCAAAAAGCCAGAAATGTGGAAGAAGAAAGACTGGCTGCTCCATCACGACAATGCTCCTGCACATACATCATTCGCTGTGAGGGATTTCCTCCACAAACATAAATGCCACTCCACACTCTCGCGAGAATCTCTCAGAGAACCTCATCAAGAATCTTGTCGAAAATCTCGGCGATTTGTGCACTACTGAGTGTGTTCCACAAAATTCTCGCCTGTTCTCGCATTCGCATCTCCTTTGTCTCGGGCAAAAAACCGACAAAAATCGGAGAACCAGGCGAGAACCCGAGAATCGGCTCCACATTCACGCTTCTTGTGGTGTTCTCGCTTTCTCGCGAGATTCTCGCTCGAGTGTGGAGCGGGCTTAAAACATGACTGCTGTCCCCTGACACCCTGCGATTTCTTCCGCTTCCGAAAATTGAAATTGCAGCTAAAAGGGTGGCGCTTTGACTCCATCGAAGTGATCCAAGCTGAATAGCAGCATGTGTTAAACATGCTCCAAGCTGGGAACTTCCAGGAGTGCATCCAGAAGTGGGAACATCCCTGGAAGCAATGCATAGATGCACAAAGAGACTACTTTGAAGGTGACGGTGGAAATTAAAAGATTGGGTAAGTTCCGTATTTACAGAGGTACATTTCGGGAAATTTTGGGTAGCACCTCGTATGTTTACCTCATGTTGTTTAAAAAAAGTATTAAAAAAGTTACGACACGTGAAGACTGTGTTCTATCATTTTGGAACAGACCTTAGTTCCATTCCGCAGTATTGGTGGTGTGAAATTTTAGTTAATCTGAACTGAAAACAGAGTAAACAATAAAATAAATTTATGTATTGTAGAACATGTTGATCCCTTGATTGTAGTGATGGAATTAATTAGGAGGAAGGAAAACTACTCTTGATTTTAAGCAGTACTTCTACCGTATCGTTTTAATCACTCGTGAATATAAGCGTAAAATAATACAATGGTAAAGTAGATTTTCAGCTTGTGAGCTAATTGTATTTGAATAAAATGTATGTTAAGTGTAAAAAAAAAAGGGGCTCTTTCACCACAACAAAAGTAATGAAGAAAATAACAAAAAAAAATATAACAGAAAAATACAACCTGGAAGCGCTTTTCATGAGCAAAGCTCTCATCATTCGGCAGGGACCAAGGACAACACATAGAAAACCCAAAGTGAACTGACAGAAAACCGAAGAAAGCAGTTTATATAGCGAGAGAAACACAAAGCAGACCAATAATAGAAAAGAAATCAAACATTTAATTGAGACCACCACTGAATTAGAGGGGAATCGCCAATAGGGCCTAAGTCGGAGTTTAATAACGTGTTGTTCTTGGATTTATGGATAGCCATGCTCTCGAAAGCATCTAGCAAGTGTTTTTTATTGATAAATTGTAACAATTTCAAGTTGTCGATGGAAAAATCGTGCCCCGTCTCTATTGAATGTTTGGCTATGGCTGATTGACTGCTTCTACCGAATCTTCTGTGGTGGAGATGTGTCTTGAATCTGATGGATAAACTGCTTTTGGTCTGACCTTTTTAATGCATAGGACATTGCGAACAATGGGCATCGTAGATGCCTGATTTTTGTAAATCTGGTACCCTATCTTTGGGGTTGCCCAGCATGTTTCGTATTTGGTTGGGGTTGCTGAAAGAAAGAGAAATATTATATTGTTTGAAAATTGAATTTAAATTTTTAGTAAGTAGTTTATTGTAAGGAACGGATATGGTTTTATACTTATCTTTGAAGGGTGTAAGTAGTTATGTCCGACAAAAATTTTTTGAACTTCCTCTTCCTCAAAAGATTGTCAATCGTTTTTGAGTTGTACCCGTTTTTCTCGGCTATTTTTTTTTAATCAAACCAATCTCTTTTTAACCGACTTCAAAAAAAAAGGAGGTTCTGTGTTTGACCCTGTATCTTGTATGTATGTTGGCGATTTTCTCCAAAACTACTGATCCGATTTGGATGGGGTTTTCGCTATTCGGGTGAATATTTTTCTGGGAAGGTTTTTAACTATTCAAATAAGTTATGTAAAATGGGTTTTTTTTTAAACCACGCTTTTATCATGTTTAATTATTATTATAATATCTCATCAACAATATAGCATAATTTTGTAACAATAAACAACAGATACATTTAACCTTTGTCATAACGAATTCTTTGTTGTGGCAATTGGACAGTATGTAGTGATGAATTAGTACCATTAGTACATGAAACAGTGAACCGATATGAAAAGAAAATTTTTAACATGCATTGTCATCGGTCCTGCGCATATGTACCAAGTTTCAGCTCTCTAGCTTCTCGGGAAGTTTGTTTAATATTGATTACAAGATTGACCTAAACTAACATTGAAAGTTAAATAAAAGCTTTTCATAATAATAATAATAATAATAATAATAATAATAATAATAATAATAATGTTTTAATCAATAATCCAAAGGTTAATGTTTGGTGCGGTTTAATGCACGATCGAGTAATCGGACCTTTCTTTTTCGCTGAAGACACCATTACCGCTGCAACCTACCTAGATATGCTGGAGATATACCTGATTCCACAGGCGGAAGAACTTCAGCCCAACATAGTCTACCAACAAGATGGAGTATCTCCTCACTGGGGCCTAAAAATTAGGCCAGTGCCTTGATACCAACTTTCTAGGATGATGGATTGAAAGGGATGAGTCATCCCTTGGCCCCCCTCGCTGACTCATTTCTTCTGGGGATATGTGAAAGACAGAGTGTACAAGACTAATGTTGATGACATTGAAACTCTCAAGAACAGAATAATTGAAACAATCGCTGAAATCACCCCTGAAATGGGTACCCGGTCATTTGACCGAACGGACATTTGGCCGAATGGACATTCGACCGAACGGACATATGACCGAACGGAAATTTAACTGACGGAAATATGCCTGCATTTTATCGACATTTGGACATTCGGCGTAAAGAGATGTTTTTGGCAATATAATTCATTTAATGGGGGAAAAAATGTTTAAAAGAGGTTATTTCGTATAACGAATCTTCTGAGACAAATCTGCTTAATTCTTTCTACTAAGCAAGCATATTGTATGGACCTATAAAATTATTCTTTTTTGTATGTCTTTTTAAATAAATGTTTGTTTTCATATCGTTAGGTAGGTTAAGATGGGAACCTACCAGGGTCTTGTATTATTTAATAATATCAAGTCTTTTCTTGTATGTCTTTTTAAATGAATATTTTACTTCTATAGAATGAGATACTCATTAGTGATGGGCAATATTTGATATTAGTATCGTGGTATTAAAAGTTTATTCCATACACATCAGGTTTCTGTCCTGCTTTATGAGGAGACATAAAAATTCTAATATCGGATAGTATCAAATGCGAAAATTCTGACAGTATAGATGACTCTAAAATATGCGATACTAAAGTATCACCCATAGGGTGTGCGATATTCTTCGATATCAATAAATATCGCGATATTTTTGGTCCTTAGTCGACTAAAAGAGTCGAATAATTCCAACTCGATATAGTCATAACTATATCAGATTTTTTTATTCGATTATTTCAATTCATTCCGGCGTTTTTTTTTTGTTTCCATTATTAAACTAATTCGAAGGCTCATCCCTGGGAAAAGTCAGGGAATTTTACGAAATCGTTTTGCTAGACACCCTGTTAATTTCTTTAAAAAATTAGTCGTTTTGTGTGATTTAGCCGAATATATTTCCAAGCCATTCAAATAAAATCGCCGATTACTAAAATTTTATTCGATTAGTCTATTCGACTAACGGCAAATGAATATCGCACATCCCTAATCATTAGGTTAGGTTGGTAAAGAGATGGCTTTATATACGGTCCACGTTTTCGGCAGTGAAATCCCATTAATGTTTTAAATTACATAATTACGCCATGCACTATATATGTCAGATATTCGGGTAGTGTCCATATCATTGAAAACTCTGAAAAAGAACTCTACATTGAAAAATGTCAGAAATACTCAACCCATTACCACTTGATTTTCATATTTGATACTATCCGATTAAGAATGTTTATGCCCCCTCGAAAAGCAGAACAGAATTTTTTGATGTGTATGAATAAATTTTTAATACACGATAATGGTATCAAATATTGCCCATCACTAATGAGTATCTCATTCTATAGAAGTAAAATATTCATTTAAAAAGACATACAGGAAAAGAATCGATATTATTTAATAATACATGACCCTAAGTTGCATTTTGTCCCGTTCCCATCTTAACCTACCTAACGTTATGAAAACAAACATTTATTTAAAAAGACATACAAAAAAAGAATAATTTTAACGGTCCATACAATATGCTTGCTTAGTAGAATGAATTAAACAGAATTGTCTCATAAGATTTGTTATACGAAATAACCTCCTTTAAACATTTTTTTCCCATTAAATGAATTATATTGCCGAAAGCATCTCTTTACGCCGAATGTCCAAATGTCGATGAAATGCAGGCATTTCTCTGTCGGTTAAATTTCCATTCGGTCATATGTCCGTCGGTGAAATGTCCGTTCGGTCGAATGTCCGTTCGGTCAAATGTCCGTCGGCCAAATGACCGGGTACCCTGAAATGCTAGCCCGAACATGGGAGAAAATCTAGTTTCGTTTTGACGTACGTCCTTCACGCCATAAATGGGGGGTCACATTGAAATTTATTAAGGCATGCTAAAAAACTTTTTGGGTTTTTCTTTGTGAATGAAAAAAATCACATTAAAATCTGTAATAGTTTTTGAGTAATAAGCATTTAGAATACGGGACATAATTTAGAAAACCCTGTATAAGTGTATGTATTTATGTTCGCGATTTTCTCAAAAACTACTGAGCCGATTTGGATGGGGTTATCACTATTTGACTGAATATTTTTCTGGGAAGGTTTTTGACCCATGAAGTCGGTTCATTTTTGTTAAAAAAGTTCTTGTTTGAATGAAGAATTGTTTAATGGGATATTGAGTGCTTTATCTAACATGAAAATAAAAGCTGAAACTTTTAGGTTCCAAGGATGGCTTGAATCGATGGGAATGTAGTTGAGGTTCTGTGCATTACAAAGATCAGACCAAACTCAGTTTATCCATCAGATTCAAGGAACATCTCCGCCACAGAAGATTCGGTAGAAGCAGTCTATCAGCCATAGCCAAACATTCAATAGAGACGGGGCACGATTTTTCCATCGACAACTTAAAATTGTTACAATTTATCAATAAAAAACACTTGCTAGATTCTTTTGAGAGCATGGCTATCCATGAATCCAAGAACAACACATTATTAAACTCCGACTCAGGCCCTATTGGCGATTCCCCTCTGATTCAGTGGTGGTCTCAATTAACCAACCAATAATATTGTTTTTGATTTCTTTTCTATTATTGGTCCAGTTTGTCTTTCTCTCGCTATATAAACCGCTTTCTTCGGTTTTCTAATTAGTTCACTTTGGGTTTTCCACGTGTTCTCCCTGGTCCCTGCCGAATGAGGAGAGCTTTGCTCTTGAAAAGCGCTTCCAGGTTGTATTATTCTGTTATTTTTGTTTTTGTTATTTTCTTCATTACTTTTGTTGTAGTGAAAGAGCCCGTCTGTACACATAATTACGATTATCCACACACCTCTTTAGTTTTAGTTTCATTTGTGGACATTTGCCCAAGTATTACTTTCTTGGACAATTGCCCAAGTTATACATTTTTGTATAATTTTGAATTGTTACTAGTATTGTCATCTAAAATATATGTATTTAATTTTCTAGCGCACCTGTATTTGGAAGCCCTCCTGGAATGAATAGTTCATTCTCACAAGGATCTGGTGGATTTTTCAGTGGCCTGGGTGGTAAACCAAATCCTGAGAACGCTAATAAAAATGTTTTTGGTGGGGCTTCAGCCTTTGGATCCCCATCAACCACTACAAGTAAGCAATTTCTTTGTGCAAATGCATTAAAGTTGTACATGTCAATAGATTTTAGAAGATAATAGCAACATGCATTACTGTAGATGTTTGAGGCTCAAGAAGTCAGTTTAGAACACATTTTGTTAATAAATAAATATGTGGGTCTTTTAGCAGTACTTAGTCATATATTAACATATTCAGACACAATGAAGATAATAGAACCAAATATAAAAAAGAGCAGAATTTGAATACAAATTAAGTAATAATTTTATTTAGGCATGTTAATTCAAAACTTAGTACAAAGAACATCTAAATTCTTACAGACAGG
Organism: Rhysida immarginata; assembly: GCA_023313115.1. Classification (NCBI taxonomy): domain Eukaryota; kingdom Metazoa; phylum Arthropoda; class Chilopoda; order Scolopendromorpha; family Scolopendridae; genus Rhysida; species Rhysida immarginata. The sequence goes on along the minus strand of JAHWFO010075486.1, from coordinate 62,259 downwards.
GTAATGGGAATTCAATTTTCGCAAACAACATGGTAATCTTAAAAACTTCAGATGACCCACCAACAAAATTAGTGTAACGGAAACAATTAGAAATATATAAAGCAAAAGAAAGAAAAGTGGAGATTTATTTTGAAATAGCCAAATCACATCTGATGCAGATTTGCTATTCCAAACCTTATAATGTTTACCTTAATGTTTATTGTTACCATCTTTGTTGAAATGTCGAATTGTTGTAATGTGTCCATTTTTATTTTGCATTGTATAAATATCATTTCTTGTAATCATCATCACTTTTAGACTTTGAAAATGGCAAAAGATCACCTAAACGATCGTCAGTCGAGTTAATAAATAACGAAGTATTGCTTAAAGACCCAGGTATTTATGTATTTGTAATTTGTGCTATAGAAGAAGTATTATTGTTATTATGACTTTATCTTTTGTTAAATTGGATATCTGTACTCTTAAAGAAATTTTTCATTGAACATTTATACATTTGAGGACGAGTGGAGATTATATTTTATTTTAAAAATGAAAAGTAGTCCTTTAGGCTTAAAAATTTTTATACGATGGCAAATCCGTGAGTCTCCACACAAAATTTTGACCTCAATATGAAGTCAATATTTTTTCATGTCAGCGTAAGGAGAAGTTGATACTGGTGTTCGATCCAAAAATAAAAGTTTGGAGAAAGCCCCTTATAGTTTTGTTTATTTTTGAGAGCAACTGAAATTCAACTCATTCTATCGACGATATCTTTCTGAATTTTCACGATATTTGCTTGGGCTTTTTATAAGAGTAGCTCTATACATTTGGCTAATAAGTTATGCAAAAGACAATTTGGCAACGCATGTGCAGTTAAACATTATTTAGTAAAACTGCTCATATTTCATCAAATATTTAATATTTTTCTATTCTGATTGCAGGGTCTTGTCTGTATTGTAGTTTGTCAAGTTTTCTGTAAATGGTATTGCATTGGGTTGAAAATCTTGCGTGTTATAAACAAAAAACTTACGAAAACATTTGGACCTTTTTAAAGAGACCTTTATATCTCCATGAATATACGTGCTATTCTCATACAAATGAACACAGAAAAGTAAAAGAAGCCTTTTAAGCGTATGCTACAACTACAATGCATTTCAAGCATTATTTTTTACAGGGTAATTCCAAACATTATTGTTTTGGTTCTCTTCTTTGCTGGTCCCCTAATTGCCTTCGGGAGAAAACCTTCGTTGAAATATATGAGGTGTAACATCCTTTTTACAACCCTGAAATTTCAGGATAATTCGTCAAGTATTTTTCTAGATAATCGACAAAACGTCTAAAATCGAAAGTGTCCGGTCATTAATGGCAATATGGTTTACACCAATATGGTCATCTAATACACACCTTAAGCAGGGAAGATGTAGAATGGGAAGCGAAGCTCTGCTGATTTGTTGAAATAAAAACGATCATAGCGGTACAGCGCAGCTGGTTCGGCAACTGAATAAATAAACAAAACCTTGTGGTCACATCGTAGGTCACGTGGTCGCTTCCTGTTCGTTAATGTCTGCCGAGATGCACGTTAGAGTAAGGAATAATAGCTTCTACGTTACATACATCTCTTTCTGTGTATTTAAAAAAAAAACAAAAACAAGAAAAATTAAAAATCGATTAAATAAATGCATACAAAAAATAAATAATCCTTTAAAAAAATTAAATTACAATGAAACGTTGTTGGAAGAGTTTTTCACTTGTAACAATAGTCCTGCTTAAGACAGCAGAATGTCATTATTGTAATGTGTGACCTTTGTTGCTGGGCTGAAAAATCGAATGAAGAGAATGGGATGAAGCAGTTCAACGTTTGGAAGCGACGGAGTTTTGGATAGGCTTTGCAGTCCTGGTTAGAGCACCAACGAGCTTCGACAAATAATACGTTTAGTTTTTAGCACCCAACTTCTTTCATCCCTAGTTTTAGTTGAAGTTTTAGTTTTATTTTCTCTTTTTCTTTTCATTCATTAGTTCAGTGTTTCTCATAGTGGGTGACATCTCCCCCTAGGGGGCAGTAGGATCATTAGAGGGGGCATTAACTAGTAAGTGGTTGGTAGGGGGGCGTTAAGTAACAAGTGAGCAGTGGGGAAGGGAGGTTGTGAGACATGCGAATTTCCGGCTACGATTCAATTGTGTGAGCCTACGTAATACAAGGGCTATTTATTTTTCAACCTTCGATGGGGCATAAAATAAAGATGTGTGAATAGCAAAATTGCTTTTCGACATAGTCATTGTAGAGATTGAGACAGGTGGATGAGTTTTCCAATACCCTCTTCATAGAAGTTTGCCACCGGAATGTTGAGATACGTCTCCACGGCATCTTGAAGCTCTTCGTTGGTGTGGAAGTGCGGTCCTCCTAGATGTTTCTTCAGCTCTCGTAAAGGATGAAAGTCACTCCGTCAGATGATCGAACACTTCCCATTGAAATTGCTCAAGAAGCTGAGGTTACTCTAGTATGCGATCGTGCGTTATCATGAATCAAAACAATTCCAAAGGACAGCATGCCTCGTACCAACAGAAGAGCTTCAAGATGCCATGGAGACCTATATCAAGATGCTGGAGGCAAATTTCTATAAAGAGGGTATTGGAAAACTCTTCTACTAGTATGAAAAATGTCTCGATCTTTATTAAGTACCGAAAGGTGCTTTATGCTATCAGTGTGGGGAAACGTGTCTGTCTCTGTCTGTCTGTCTGTCCGTCCGTCTGTCTGTAACTCTAACTCCTCCGAGGCTATGAAAGATTTTCAAAATCTGTTTTCGTCACTCGATGAATATGGTTCATGGCACGAATCAATCACAAGTATTATCTAAATCGGTTCAATAGCACGTGCACAAATGGTACCTTCACGACCCCACCTAGCAATTTTCAATGTAGAGATATATTAAGTAATATATCAAACAAATCGTAATGATGAGATAGAAGCGGATATAAATTACTACTTTCGCCAATTAATAAATACGGTTCCGGGAATGAACCATTTTGAAAATGGTTGAAATCGAAACAATGACACGTGCCCTTATGACACCTTCAAAAATTTTCAAAGCTAAAATATGCCATGTAATATATCAAACAATTTGGAATGATGTGTCACGAATGAATATAACGTAAAATTAATGATAATCCAAATTGGTTCAAAGGTACGTGGTTAATGGATCATTATGGTCCATTAGAAACTTACAATATTAACATAGGGTGGTTTAAAATATGGTTCCGTGAATGGTTTAGTTTAACCTTTCGGTACTTAGTTATGTCATTCCTTAATGGTTTATTCACATTTGCCTTTATTTTATGCCCCATCGGAGGTTGAAAAAAAACTGCCATTGTAGTTAATTGTATTGCTGATGACTGTAGCAAAAAAAGAATTTTTAAAATTTATAAATTTTTTCACTTTTATAATTAAATGATGATTAGAGCACTGTATTATGCAAGCTCTTTACAAGATGCCAACTGCTCTTTTGATCCATCGCTATATCTTGCTTCCTCTCTTGCTCCCTTCTCTCCGAACCAGGGACTTCCTCGATCCCATGTTCTGTGATTCCCAAATGAATTTTTTTATAATCTCCTTGATATTTGCAGAAAATTTAAGATGTGAGGGGAGGGGTTACTAAATTTGGTAAACGCTTAGGGGGGTATTCATAGAAATAAGTTAGAGAAACACTGCATTAGTTTCTTAGGTTTTATGTAAAATAAAAGAAAAGACTTTTTTTTTAATAAACGATTTTATGAAATAACTGTCTATGAAAAACAAAAAAATATATATATTTACCAGTAATAATAATTAATAATAAACAATTCAAAGCAATTGATGGAATAGAAGAACACAGTTAGGGAGGGTGCTGCTGGTCAGCACAGATGTGGAGAGGATGCCTAATTAAAATAATAGCCATTAGTTTCCGAACCAGACGTTATAGAGTTTGGTGGCGCTTGTTTGACTTCATCGAAATAGCATTGGAACAGTTACGAGCTTCGCCTCCCACTCTTGAGTTTTTAACTTGATTCTTGAAAACTTCCCTGTATATAATATGCATCTGGTATTAAATGCAATTTATGTATCTAAGGTAGCGATTCAGCAACTGGGAGTTTTTGTTTGTTTGTTTTTTTTAATCAAAATCGATGAGTCCGAGTACTTGGACTCTCCTTGTGAGATAGTATAACGTGCGTAAGGTATTTGAGGACCCACCTTCGTTTAGCTACTGCTGCACTATAGTAAATTGCATGTCCTTTCCGTTTTCGGAAAGCAAAACGGCAGACCATCAAGTAGCACATATCAAGAAGAGATGTGCAGTAATCGTGGCAATAAAGGCAGAGTACAGCGATTTAGAGATATCACGATTTCTAAAGATTGCAAGATCATTCGTCCACAAAGTGCGGAAGGAGTTGGAGACCGAAGAAGAGAATGTTGCACCAGTAGCAAAGCGTAAAAAGCATGCCTCGTGCTCTGACATCATCAGAACACCTAAATTTATTCAGCAAGTGCAGCAGGCTTTCGATGACAATCCCAGAACATCCATAAGGTCACTTTCCAAAGATCTCCATGTATTAGAAGGAACGATCAGAAATGTTGTCCATGAAAACATTCAGATATCACTTGTATGTTATGCAAAGAGGTCACTTTATGTCAGACAAAACACGGGAAACCGCCTACTCAGATCGAAAAGGCTCTTAAACAAGCTGAAAAATCCGTGTGAAGCTGATTTGCTGTGAATTTTCTCTGATGAAAAAAACTTAGACCAGGATCAGAAGGTGAACAGAAGAAATAACAGATGGTTAAGTGCAGACCCTTCGGAAGTGCCACTAGTGATGCACAGGAAATTTCCTGCAACTGTTATGGTTTTAGGGGTTGTCAGCAGTGAAGGATATGTGATGCCTTCACACTTCTTTCCCCAAGGCCTTAAAGTTAACTCTGCGCTCTACGTTGAAACCCTTGAAACAACTGTTAAGCCTTGGATAGACACGATACGCGACGGAAGGCCTTACATGTTTCAGCAAGACTCTGCCCCAGCACAAGAGTCTCGCACAACACATGAATGGATGGCCGACAACTTCCATGATCACGTAGCCCCTAACCCTTGGCCTCCTAACTGCCCTGACCTGAATCCTTTGGACTACTATGTATGAAGCGTTGTCAATGAACACCCCCATAACACCAAAGACGAATTGAAAGCTGCCATTGTTAGAGTTATGACCAATATGAACCACGACCATTTGATTCGTGCATGTCGACGATTTCGATCTCACATTGAAGCAGTTATAGAAGCTGAAGGCGGATTCATTGAATAGCCATATAACAAGGGGTCTTGCGTATGCTCATGATATGTTTCGATAATAAAGTTATTATTTTGATTTACCCTAAATATTCTACTATAATGCGAAAAATTTTGTCCTGAAAAATCACCTAAATTTGTGGGATCGCATTATACAATAGGGAAAAATTAGCGCTACAACAGCTGGGGAGGGGGGAGGGTCTGACGAACTTCAAACGAAAACAGTGTATAACATTGAATATATTGGTATATTATTGTGCATTATATAATATATACGGTATATTAATTCGCTTTTTATCCCAATTTCCTGTCCATTTTTATCTCCCCAAAACCTAACGGGGCAGGGGGGGGGGGGGTAAAACGAACTTCGATCTGATGAATTTCAAATGAAAACTAGCATAAATCTCCAAATGGGTGGATTTACAGTTTCGTGCACACTTTTTGCAAAATTATCATGATTTCCACTGCAAGTGTTACTCTTGCTGCTGTTTATTGATAATAATTGAACAATATAGGCATGACATTAAATAAATTTGTAACAATAAAGGTGAAAAGTGAAATAAATTTTCAATCAGTAAAATTTTTTACAGCCACTATGTTCTATCTCCTGAAGTTGTCTAAAAGCGTTTTCTAAAGTTCAAATGAATATTTATTACAGTACTTAACGCATGAATACATAATGTGTACTTTAATAATTTCAAAAAATGAACATACAATAAAAGTACACGTAATCTACTATAACTGTATCGTTTTTGTCTTCTTAAAAATTAAATAACCTTTTATTATTATAAACTTTTATAATAAACCACCATTTGGAATCGGGCAAAAATGAATCAGATTCTGAAGTTTTTTAATTGTATACATCCAGGTTATTCACTTTTCAAATTGTAAAAAATAGAGATTTTTTTTCTGTATATTCTTGCATATTTTATTTCTCCTAAGTTGGTGACAATCAAAAAATGGGGATCGCATTATACAAGAGGGTAAAGTTTTTACTGGTTTTTTGGCCTCTGAAAATGGGATCGCATTATAGTAGAATACTTACGGTATATCTGTTTTCTTTCTTGACGTGAATCAGTCTTCAAATACCTTACGCACCCTGTAACTTAGTTTATATTAATTTTCTTTATCAAGAAAAGACTTTGTTCACCTTGTACAATCCATTCCTTTTTTATTTTATTTTATTTTATTTTATTTTATTTTATTTTATTTTATTTTAATATGGCCTGGTAAATTAGAAAGTCTGAGAAAACGTTAGTCTATAGCCTTCTGGTGAAGGTACATTTTAAAGCTGAAGTACTCTGACCCAGTAAATAAAAAAGGCTCAGGATATATTAGTATTCAATCCAATTCATGGGGTTTTAAAATTATAGGAATGATTTCTTTAAGAGAAAAAAATTTGAAACATATGTGGATGCTTGTGTATTGCTGGAAATGAGGAGGATAAAATAATGTTTATTATTCTGTACTTCTTTTGTTATTAAATAAAATACATGTCATTCTAAATCTGCTACATTATATGCATATCATTATTTTTTTGTGTACATATTACATGTGTATCATACATAAGCAATATTCTACTGTATTAGGCCGTTTGATATTCAAATTAATGTTTCAGATTAACAATCCAGTTCTCTTGGAATATGTTAAAATGACACTTTATTGTAACTTTTTGAATCACTCAATATATGAAATGAATCACTATTTCAAGTGAAGTGTTGCTCCTCAATTGATAAGTCAGTGTATATTGTTCAAATATGAAAAAAATAAGTGTAATCCAATTAATAAGATAATGGTCATAATTGATTTGAAAGATGTTGCCGAAAATTTGGTGGGAATAAGTGGAAGAGCACTTGGGAAGAATGGTATTGAAAGTTTGAATAAATGGTGCTGCTGGATGAAGTGAGGATTAGATTAAGGATGCTTGGGATGATTTTATTGCAGATGTAATTTATTTCAGTGTACTTGGTGCTTGCAGGAGAATGAAGACATGATAAAGGTTTATTTTTGTTGTTGTCTATTACGAGCCTACTTAGGGACCTAAAAAAGAAATTTTATTTTTTAATGTTAGATCTTTTTGGAAACCAGTCAACTACGTCGTTTGGAAGTAAATTTGGTTCTAATTTTTCTGGTGGCACATTCACATCTGGTGGCAGTAGCGTTGCACAAGCAGGATTTGGAGGATTTCAGTTTCAAGGTGCTTCTTCACCTAAAATAAGTAAGTCGTAAAGCTAAAGGAAAGTTTTGAAAAGTAATTTCGCAGATTGTCATTATGCTGCAAAGAGTGAATAATTTTACTTATCAGAAATTTATTTAAGCAGTGGAAGGGCTAATAAATGAATTCGAAATGGATTAATAATTTATTACTTAGTTTATTTGTAAACTCCACTTATAAGAGCACTCCACTTACATGAGCATTTTCATCAACTCTGGATAAGAATGATGAATGTGCATAAGCTGAATGTGGTGTTTACGGGGGGGGGGGGGTGCTTATAGACGAGTATATACGATAAGAATGTTGTTAAATTAATAATTAATATGTAAAGGTAACCTTCAAAGGGATCAGGAATCACAGTTTGTGGGAGTGGTATAGTGAACTCCATCTAACCTCTCTCTAACTGCGATTGGTCGGCCTTCTCACACGGCATATGAATACATTGTTACTAGATTTCCTGTACAATCCATAACACAGACTGTTAAAAAAAAACGCCTACAAAAATAAATTTTCAACGTTTTATGACGAACAAGATTAAAAATAATAATTTTGGACACTTAAAAGAACCCCTAAAATCATCTCTTCTATCCCCCATGATGCATCAGCAACATCGTCAGCCATTTTTTTTTTTTTTTTTTTTTTTTTGTGGCAAGCCTGATGTAATTGCAGTTCAGCAGTTTAAAATGTGAGTTTTGTTTTGATAGAAATAAAGTTTAGCTAGTTCATTATTATGTTTTATTAAATGCGCATTTAGCGACCATTAAAAAAAGAACTAATTGCTCATGTCGCATTATGATTAGGCTTCAACCAATCGCAGTTAAGGAGAGGATAGCTGGAGTTTCACTATGCATAAATTAATGGTGCAAGAGCGACTAATGATTCTGGTCAGTGAAGTGATGCCACTACTTCTGCTGTACCAACCGCCCAATGTGTGATGGTGCTCCATCTTGCATAAATTTTATCTGCTTGGAATGTCTTTTAAAGCTTTCCTCGTGTCTTTATAGCACAAATTTTTTGGCGTAATTTTCACCTATCCAGGGTGTCCAGTAAGTCGTGGTCATAAATTTAATTAGCAAGGAACAACAAACTCCCTATGAACATAGGTCGAATAACGCACCGTTTCCGAGAAAGAATGACTTTATTGACAAATGGAGCAACAACCTGTACAGGTCTTCCTTTGGTAGTATCTCGTGTACCTTGAAGTCATAGCAAATGCTCAAAATGTCCTCCATGAACATAGCAGCATGCTTCAGCTCTTCTCCTCAAAGAGGCACGCATATGTCGTCGGTTTGGATACGTGTCTCTGTACAGATGCGCTGTGTCTGCTGCATTCCCATTTGCCTGACCGTACGTGAAATGCATATCCGTCAACTCGGCATTTCTGTAACTTGCTGCAGCCATGTAGTCTACTCAAACACAGTCCAGGCAATAAATCAACCAGGTCTACTTCCTTCCATTTACATGAACAGGGCATTTCATTTACATGGCAAAGGGAAGAGGTTTAGTTTCTTTACGTATCATCATCATCATTTCTCAGAAACGGTGTGTTGGAGAAATCGAAGTACAGGGAGTTTTTTGTTCCTTGCTAATGAATATGCATACCATTAAATTTACGACCACGACTTACAGGAAACCCTGTATAGATGAGATTTTTTTTTTCCATATGTTTTATGCAAATGCACATCTACGTAAAGCTACAACAGCACCACCTTTTCTCTTATCAGCAACACTTGGAATTACAATTTTTTTTATCGTTGAGTTTTTCTTCCCATGTCCTTCTATTAAATTTGGTGCCATTCCATTTGTGGGATCAAGTACTGTTTGTTTTTATTACAAACATCCTGCATTTTGCATAAAAACAGATTAACTCAAGTTCACAAAACCAACTGGAAACCATTAATCCACAAAGATAGTTTATTTGTACAAATGCGCATTTCGGCATGCCAAGCTGCCTTCATCGGCATACAGTGGCGGCCAAAATAGTTGGAACGATAGCATAAGTTGTATTTGAAAAGTTACAACTGGAAATGTTTTATATAAAAGGTGTCCTAAAATATTCATCAATTAGAATCCTTTGGTTTTTACAAACTGAAAAAAAAAATAATTCCAAAACTTGAATATTTAGCATGTAAAATTCAACTTTAGTTGGAACACTTACCAAAACAACAACATACAGCAAAATGTCTGTTGGTAAAGTACACTATTTAGTTCAGAATTATCGCTACTTCGTGGGATAGACATTCGACCGTATAACAGCAGTACATCTACGCGGCATAGACCGTTTTAGCGCCTGGCATCGTTGCAATGAAATGGAGTTTCATGCTGCTTTGATTGTTGCCATTAACTCCCAAGTTATTCTTCGGTTTTTTGGCTTTAATCTCCTTATCAATGTCATTCCACAAGTTCTCAGTTGGATTCAGAACAGGTCTTTGAGCTGGCCAGTCCAATTTTTTGATGAGGTGGGAGTTAAACCATTCAGTGACTACACGTGCCGTTTGTTTTGGGTCGTTGTCCTGCTGGAAAGCCCTTTTAAGCGGCAAATTGTCATCAGCATAGGATAGCATTAGTAGTTAAGGATGTCTCTATAGACAAAGCGATCCATTATCCCGTTGATTTGGTGAATAAGGCCGACTCCTCCACCAGAAAAACCTGCCCAAACCATCACTGATCCACCACCTCCCTTGACAGTGGGAACCAAGAACTTTGGGTTGAATCTTTGACCATTTGGTCGTCTTATGTGCTTCATACCGTCTGAACCAAATCTCAAAAATTTAGATTCGTCACTCCATAAGATGAGAGACCACCGTGATGGCGTAAGGTTCAGGTACTTCTTTGCGAATACAAGACGCGCACGGCGGTTCTTTGCTGAAACAAATGGTTTTCGAGCAGCACATCGTTCAAATAAGCCGTATTCGTTCAGATGCCTTCGAACTGTTCGGACATTGAAATTCGCGTTGTTTTCATTCATAAGATCATGGTGAATGACCCAGAATGGATCACTCGAACTCAGGTGTCGTATCTTCCTGTCCGGTCTGGCTGATGTCTTCCGTGGGCGACTACTGCTTTTTGAGGTATCCACGTTGTCTGTCTGACGGAATCTCTTCACAATTAGGGAACAAGTGCTCTTACTGACAGATAACGTGCTTGAAATCTGTGAAAATGATTGTCCTTCACGATGCGGTTTGAGAATGCCCTGGCGCACAGCATATTGTAAATGACAATTCTTACCCATTATTATGTTTTGGTTTTGGCTGTTGGATTGGATTACTAACGATTTCCAGGTATTTAAATACCCTAGAAGCAATGCGATATGCAACTTAGTTAGGGTTCCAACCATTTTGTCTAAGTACAATTGGAGGGGGGTACGAAAAAGTCGGTTGTTACATGCTAATTATTCAAATTTTAAAATTATTTCTTTCCAGTCTGTTAAAAACAAAGGGTGCTAATTGATGAATATTGCAAAACACCTCGTATATACCAAAATTTGTCGGTTATAACTTTTCGAGTGAAAATTATGCTATCATTCCAACTATTTTGGCCGCCACTGTATATACAGATGATGAGAACAAAGTTCTGTTAAGATGAAGATTAAGAAATTATTATATCGTATATATAGTAGAATTGTACAAGAAGATATCCAATCAAAAGAAAATCAGATACAGGAACAAAAACAAAATAATAAAGAAAAGATCAGTAGTCAAAACGGTTACTATTAGAGAAGGCCAATCAGGTGTCGTTGTTGTCACTTGTCTGGTTTTTCTTTCTGCTGGCCAATGTGGGAAGATGTAGAAGTTTAGCAACATCTCTCAAATCTGCTACGTTCAGCAGACCTGCGTCACTGTTGAGGAGTTTGGTAGGGTCTTCATTGGTGATAGCGTAAGATTCAAGAAAATTTAACAGTCTAGGGTCTCTCATGCTATAGAGAATCTTGAAGTCTTCACGTTTATAGTAATGTTTACAATCGAGGACATGGTCAGCAAACCTAGACGTAGCGAATTTCCTGCTTCTAATACATGTCAGGTGCTCACCTATCCTCATCTTCACTGTTCTCCGTGCCTGACCATAGTAAACAGAGTCATACGTTGCACATGGCAGCATGTAGACTCCAGGTTTGTCTTCAATTGAAATTATGTCTTTTGCCCCTTAATTGTTTTCCGATCATGTCCTGCCGTATAATCAACAACTGAATAGAGGCATGAAGAAGATTGCTAGAGAGTTTGGCCTTCTCATAACGTTTCAAAGCTTAAACACGATCGGAAATTTGTTGCAGATTTGAGAGACGTTGCTAAACTTCTACGTCTACAATTTTACTATATATACGACATTGTAATTTCTTAATCTACATCTTAACAGAACTTTGTGTTCTGATCATCTGTGTATATGCTGACGAAGGCTGCTTGGCTGCCGAAATGCGCATTCGTACAAATAAACTGTCTTTGTGGATTAGTGGTTTCCGGTTGGTTTTATTAATCTTTGTCCATAGTTTCTGACTTCTGTTTTCTTTAAACTCAAGTTCACATAAGTTTTACACATTTCTAATTCACTGACATTTAGCATAATTTTTCTGTCTGTTGTTGAGCACTGGCAACGTAATTACATTAGGTGAACACTCAAACCTAGCGCCAGCCATGCGATAATAATGCACGCATGTTCCAAGACAGCATCGATATTATTTAAATGGTGAAAACGTAATGTTGTATTCATTTATTATTCATTAATACAAATTGGTCACCGTTAAAACATGATGTTGCAGTAGTTTCAGTTTTGGAATTTCTCCAGCCTTTGATCCATATTTGTAGTTAAATATAGAAAAATAGTAAAGAAAGTCCACGGCATGGAATCGAACCTTGTCCACGGAGGCTTAGTGTTAAGCATTGGAACAGTAACCCAAAGGTTCCAGGTTTGAGTCCAAACTGTGGAATTTTCTTTACTATTTTTCTATATTTAATTAACATCCAGGAAGTTTTTAGATGCTTACCCTCTACTTCTCTGCATTTGAGAGATCTCAGTTGCATTGGTATGGCCATGTGATACAGATGCCACAAACTGGTCTCCCTAGGCAGTTGCTATTTTTCCAGATTATTTTTTCAACCCAGTTTTTCTTGATATGTTACACAATTATAGAAAATAATTAGGTAGATAAGATTAAATATTGTGTACATGTATTTACTTGTAGGTAATGCTGGATTTGGAGGTTCCCCAAGTTTTACTAGCTCGTTTGGAAGTTCTCCGACTCAGGTGTTTGGAAGTAGTCCTAATTTTGGTTCCCAACCTTTATTTGGAAATTTTTCTCAGTCGTCAAATTTTGCTGGGTATGTAGCTGTTTTCTTTGTTCCTGTTTATATTATTTTAAATTGACACTCGTTGTTTGACCCATTGTTTATTTTGTGTCCAACGGCTTTTGACTCGCCCTGTATATCCTCACCATTGCGATGCCGCGTCGAGTATTCTGATTGGCCGAGACCAATAGCGACGGTGGTGCTATCTGTTGGCGAAGGCAGAAACTATTCCAGTTGAGCATAGATCACAACGGCGATAACACAAGAAGCCAATGGGTCACTCGGTGTAGGACAAAATGCAATCAAAATATGCCTTTTAGGTCTGATAAGCCCAAATATGTCACAAAGCATTAACTATGCCTTTTTAGGTCTTTATAACTCTTAAACTAAAACACATACAGGGTGGGCCGTAAGTCGCGCACTAAAGCATTTAAAACAATTCTGATAATAATAAACGTTATTTTATTAAAACCAAGCTTAACTAATGAAATAAGAAACGCGTTGCTGTACAATCACAAATGCTCAAAATGCTCGCCATTTGCTGATTTTACATTGTTTCACATCACAATTCTTTGGTGCGCGACTTACTCCCCACCCTGTATATTTAAAAAAACACATTTTTGTGCATATCTCTTAGTACGGAAACCATAACCAGAACATGTTTTTAGGCAGTGGCTACGTACAGTGCAACCTTGTACGCCTTCCGTTCAATGCAACGGGAGTGGCTAGCTATACCGCCATCTACCAACAGTTTCAGACTCCAAACTTTCTCTAATTTCGAAACAAGCAATATGGCAGATTCCCATCGCTCAGTGGAAAAATGCAACGTTTCAAACAATTTTATCTTAGCTTCAAGCAGCTAATATGGGACAGAATGAATATTGTTAATTGGGAAAAACTTTACCATCTTCCCTATCTGGTTAAATTGAACTATCTGATCCCTCGCTTCGCTCACGGCGACGTCGATTTATATACGTACCCAACCTATTTGTTTACAGGGGGCAGTTGGTTTCCCCTCGGCCGGTTACAGGAGGCTAATGATCCGTATATTTTAGTGGTCACAGAAATGGCTGCCAGAAAGTTACGGGACCTCATTTTATGGCTAAACCTAAGTTAACCTCAGTTAACCTAACCCAACACTAGAACGCTCAAAAAATGCTGGCTTACCTTTAAGGCATGGTTCCTTTCGACAATGGCTAATCATCCAGAAAGCAGAAAAAAAGAAAATCTGAAATCCACACGACCGCGACATGCCAATTGTGTGGTTGCTATAACAACAGCTAGCCAAAACACACCCTCTAACGTCGGAATCCATACAACACTGTTTTGATTCTGTCGGCAGATGGCGGTACAGCTAGCCACTTCCGTTGCATTGAACGGAAGGCGTACAAGGTTGCACTGTACGTAGCCACTGCGATGTTTTTACCTAAGGTTCCTAACCCTAGTTATTATGTAAAGATATTGAATAACATGGCTGTTGCCCTTTATAAGTTTGAAGACATGTTCTGTCCATTTTTTTAAAGTTTGAAGTTGTTTTGGTTCAAGATTATACCAACAGTCCTCAATCGCAGTCTGCAAAACTATCACATGAGATGATAAAGGAATCCCACATAGCCTATCCACTTTAACAATGGAGTCCTTGTATGGTTAAGTGTGCTCAAATTTTTTCGTTTTATTTTGAAAGAAACAAAATTTCGCACTCTCTTATTTTGCAAGCAACTATAGTACTGTAGCTTCAGGTGAGTAACATAAATCAATAAGGTGGAAATCTGTGACATACATGTTCGAGGAATTCCCTTTGTTAGTGTGATTTCACGGCCAATTGCAACAACATCCGTTAAAACGACCGTAACTTTCAGTTAGTTAACGATCAGTTAAGTCCTTTAACCGAGAAATGTTGCACCAAGCCTAGTTAAATCTCAGTTAGCTAACTGGATGTAATATGAGTAACGAGGACTGTGATTGGTTCGTTTTGCTCCAATTAAACTTCCAGTCAACATGGCCGATTGCTTTCAATTAGCTGTTTAATAACTAGATTAACCAAATAGCGTATCAATTTAGCTGTTTGATAATTAACTTATCCAAATTGTTGTTTGAAAATTAGCTTATTCAACTAGTTATCCAATTAACATTCCATTTAACTTTTCCATAATACAGGGTGGGCCGTAAGTCGCACACCAAAAAATTACGTGAAGTGTGATGAGAAACAATGTAAAATCAGCAAATGGCGAGCATTTTGAGCATTTGTGATTGTACCAGCAACATGTTTCTTAGTTCATTAGTTAAGCTTAGTTTTAATAAAATAACGTTTATTATTATCAGAATTGTTTTAAATGCTTTGGTGCGCGACTTACGGCCCACCCTGTATTAACTTATCCATTTAACTGTTCGATAATTAGCGCATCCAAATTGCTGTTTAAAAATTATCTTACCCAAATAGCTTACCCACGTAGCTTATCCAGTTAGCTTATCCAGGAGCTTATCCAAATAGCTGTTTGATAACTAGCTTATCCAAATTGATTTTCAAATCGCTTATCCATTTAGCTTATCCCATTAGCTATGCAAATAGCTTATCCAAATAGCTGTTTGATAATTATCTTATCCAAAGAGCTTATCCACATTGCTATTCAAATCGCTTATCCATTTAGCTTATCCAATTAGGTTATCTAAATAATCCGTATGGGTGGATTTACAGTTTCATGCACACTTTTTGCCAAACTTTCATGATTTTCACTGAAAGTCACCCAAATGGGTAGATTTATTGTTTCGTGCACACGTTTTGCCAAACTTTCTTGATTTTCACCGAAAGTCACCCCACTGTTTGATAATTAGCTTATCCAATTATCTTATCCATTTAGGTTATCCACTTAGCTTATGCAAATAGTTTATACAATTATCTTAACCAAATAGCTTATCCTATTAGCTTATCCAAACAGCTGCTAGATAGTTAGCTTATCCAATTAGCTTATCATTTTATCTGTTTGATAACTAGTTTATCCAATTAGTTTAAAATATACGAGAGTTAGGGCAAAAGTCATGGCAACTATTTTTTTTCTCGAAGATACCAGTCCGGTTGGAAAATGTGACATATACAGACGAAAGGACAAGTTGTTAACTACATGTGTGGACAATGAATAGCACTGAAATATCGTAACACACTAATTTATTACGGTAGTATACAGGGCAATATGGCCTTCACGGTGCAAAAGAATGACAATACAGTACACATAAAGTTGACATGACAAACCTGGGCCTAAGTAGTCCCTCTGCTACTGTCGCCACACGCTGCCAACAATGTGGGAGGCGCTGAATATCATCAGCTTCAGGCGTTGAATACCATCAGCCCGAACGTTGCTCATCACTGGTTGACACACGTCCTTGCTGAAACTTTCCTACCCACCGTGCTACTGTACTCATTATTCACAAGGGCTTCCACTAATTCACTGTGAAATTCCATCGCATTTCTCCCTCGGAGAACGGCTATTTTGATGTAAGCGCGCTGCTCAACACGGGTTACTTCCATCTCGCACGACACTCACCAACTGACTGATTTCACAGCCCTCGCTGCGCTACTACCAGCTATCACAGAGCCATCTGTTGTTCTGCATACTTACTGTGCCTGCAGAACTTCCACACGACACATATACGTTTGCGATCCGTTCACATATCTATAAGAAAAAAAATAATTGCCATGACTTATGCCCAACTCTCGTATTTCTGTTTCGGGATGCCATTTTGCTTCGCTCACAATGAAGCTAAACTGTCGTCATTCAGCTTTTAAGTTAAACTGCCACTTAACGTCTGGTTAAGCCTTAATTCCTCTTGGTGCAACGCAAAAAATTTTAAACAGGACTTTAACGAAGAGTTAGTTTTAACTGACATTGTTGTAACTGGCCGTCGGCTGTATAATAATTTGATTGCTGTCCAACATTTAATGCAAAGAAATTATTAATAAAAAAACTGTTAATCCATTTTTGGTATTTTATTCCTTTATTTAAATGTAAAAACAATCTTAATTTTTCCAGTTCGACATGCATGCCTGATGGTCAAATTGAAACTGACCATTTGATCTGATAAAAGATCTTTCTGCTTATAAGAGCCATTTTCAATTCCTAGACTGGGCTCTTACAAGTGGGTTCAACTGTATTCTAGAAAATATTTTAAAATGTCATTTGAGTAGCAACCAACACATGATATCCACTGCGCAAGATATGGTTATGAAGTGGAAATGTTAAATGATTTAGGGTCGATTCTACCAACCTCAAATAAATCCTCAGATAGAATAAGTACTGGAATAAAGCTCTGATAAGTCAAAACGGTGTTCTACCATCCTCAGATAGGATAAATCATCACGTAAACACCGGAATAAGCCACAGATATCCTGATAAAGTTATACGGTCCTCTAGAGGTCGGATAGCCACTGATTCCTCGTATAATGAATCGTTTCGCTCAAATTTATGAGCGTAAATGGCAGTACTTCCGGTCCGCTTCGATTTGAAAATGCCTTCAAAACCATAGTATTTCACATTACGTAATTATCATTTTAACTACGGCAGTAGGAATAAGTTTTAGGGTGAAAATGAACAGCAAATTAGATCTAGATTACCTGTCTGTATTTCATTTTCAATGATCGACAACATAGCCCCCAAAAGGAGAAACAAAACTGAAGTTTTTGCATCTCTGAGGTGTGAGTTCTCCAGCTGCATTTGTTTTTCGCGTTTGTTTTATCTGCCGTGCCGCATTTCAACACCAACACGGACTGGAATACTTTTGTTTTTTTCCACGATAGAGGGCTTTCTCTTATCATTGTAGGCTATGCACTGACTGGAATGAATACTTTACACGATAGAAGGACACAGTAATATCAAACTGACCAATCACAGTGCGCTTTACAATGCTTGTGCTCTATACCTTTGATAAAGTTTTCCGAGGAATAAAAAATGTTAGTAGAACGCAACTTAAGCGGTATACCGGGTTTAAGTTTAAACTTTCGATAGCTATCTGAGTATTTATCCGAGATTGGTAAAACCGGCTCTAAGAAATGCAGACCATCGGAATTGGCAGACAGACCGGGACCAAAGAGCTCATGTCATCTTGTCATTCCTCTGCAGAAAGCACTGTCTTACGTGACGGTTATTTCTGATAACTAGCTGTTCATCATATTAATGTTACTTCAAGGTGTAACGTAAAGGGTCATCACATTTAAATTGTAAATAGCAATTGTAAATTGGTCATAGATGAATGAACCGCACACCATTTGAAAGAGGGGAACGTCAAGTTTATGTTCATTGCTGGTAGATGTCTCTAGGGCTCATCTGGAAGACATAGGGAAGTCAGGTCAGTGACTGTCAAAATGGCGAACGCACAACACAAAGCCTTTTTATGGCCACCTCGATCCCCAGACCTCACTGTTTGTGACTTCTTCTTGTGTGGATACGTAATGGACCATGCTTTTGTGCCCCCTTTCTGGCAAATCTGGAACAGCTAAAAACTCAAATAATACCGCCATTCGTGAAGTGACTCCAGATATGCTTCAGCAGCTATGGGAGGAATATGATTATTGGCTAGATGTGTGCCATGCAACAGGTGGAGGACACATTGAACACTTATAAACAAAACTTAAGATTATTACAAACATTTCAATATGTCACCCATCTCTGTATCTTCATTTTTTAAAAATATATACATTTTTAAAATGTGATGAAGCTTTCTGAAGCTTTTTGTATGTCTATTTTGGAGTTGTAAGATTGAATTTTTCTGCTTTTATTTCTTTTTGATCGATGGTATAAATTTGGTTTGTATTTTTAATATTGGTAATATAGATTCGCCAATAGCGATTCGCCAACATTTGGAAGTCTTGCTGCACAGTCCACATCATTTGGTGGTCTTTCTCCACCCGCTGGTGTTTCCCCCCAGCAGCAGCACCAGCACCAGCAGCAACAGCAACACCAACAGCAACAGCAACAGCAACACCAACAGCAGCAGCAAAATCTTTCCTTTGGAAATAGCAGTTTTGGAAACACGAGCTTTGGTGGTAATAATTCCAGTTTTGGAAACGCAGGTAAGCACTAAATTTTTTTCATTTAGTAGTGATTAGTGGTGTAAAAATGCATTCTTCAGAGTACCTTTTAGCTTAAAAAAGCTGGTTCTTATCTCATATACTGATCATACACTGAGTGATCAGTTTATTAGGAACACCTGTGACTATGCAAATCCGTTGGCACAGCAATTATTACGTATCAGTTGGTCACGTGACAATCAGTACCAATATAAAGCGAAAACCCACCTGTCAACTGCAAGTGGTTTGATTGTCAGCATGGGGAAAACAAAGGATCTGAATGACTTCGAGTGCGGGATGATAGTTGGTGCCCAGCAAGGTGGAGTGAGTATTTCCGAAACTGCACGTCTTTTAGCCTTTTCCCGAACAATTATTTCAAGGGTTATCAGGACTGGTTAAACAATTAAATAAACAACCAGCCAGAGACAAGCCTATAGTCGCAAACGACTCGTCGATCCAAGGGGTGAGTGTAGGATGGGACTGCTTGTTCACGAGAATAGTAACATCATGACTCGTCAACTAACTGTGAGTACAACACTGAACCGCAGAATAAATCTCTGAACGCACAACAACCGGTGGCTAGTCCGGGTACCTTTGATCTCCACCCAAAACTGTAAAAAACTTCTCCAATTTGCCTGTGATCACCAGCAAGAAGGTCTGCTGATCGGATGAATCCTGTTTCCTTAATAGGATGCAGATGGCCGATGCAGAATTTAGAGACAACACCACGAAACGATGGACCTCTCCTGTCTGGTTTTCACTGTTCATGCTGGTGGAAGCTCTAGAATGGTCTGGGGAATGTTTTCCTGGCCTACTCTTGGTCTGCTGATACCGGTAGAACAATGCCTTAATGGTCAGGGCTACCTGAACATTGTTGCCGACAGTGTTCATCCCTTCTTACTTATTGTGTTTTCCCCAATCAGAAGGATACTTCCAAGACTTGTATCGTCATGGAATGGTTCCAGAAGCATGATAATGAATTCAACTTACTCCTTTGGCCACCACCACAGTCTCCGGATTTGAAGTCAATCGAATATCTTTGAGATGAGCTGGAATGGGTTATTCGAGGCATGGATTCACCACCATCCAATAAGCATCGAATGGGAGCAGCTGTGCATCCACTGGACAAACATCATGGAACAATGGTTCTAGTGGCTAATTGAATCCATGCCATGGCAAATTCGTGCTGTTATAGCTGCTAGGATTAACGCAACATACTATTAGGGGGGTGTTCCTAATAAACTGATCACTCAGAAGGGAGTTTTGATATTTTCTATGAGAAGCAGCACGAGATCTACTGTAATAACTGTCGAATTTTGTTTATATTAAAAATTTATTTTTGTTGAAATTTTTGAACAATTTTATTGAAAGTTTAAGCTCATGAAGACAGAAAGTTGATAAGAATCTATGGTAATGATTTGGAGGAGAAAGTTTACAGAGAAAAACTTCTTCTCCACCAACAATCGAAAGTTCGCGAAATTTGTATAAACCGACTCGGTGTTGCCGAATGCTTTGTAGGGATAGGACCTTGGGCATGACTTGTAAAATCTCACTTTTCTCGTACCTGTGTACTGTCTGGTCCACTATTTAGGGCAGTGTATTAAATATATGGATGTCTTGTCAGATACCTTGTTTGCATTGTTATTTCAATATTTTCTGTAATATCACCTATTTTTTTTGTTACTTGCAACTTTATATCTGTCTTATCTATTTCAGGTGGTTTTCAACCTTCTCCAAGTTCTCCAGGGTAATTATTTTTAAAAAATTATTTGATCCCATCCTTAGTATAAAATACTGTTTCCCCTTGGAATAAACCGTGATTAAGCAAGAAAACACTGACGAAATTTTATATAGGCTACCCATGCAGTATTCTCCCAATTTTATCTGGTCAAGTGGACAAAAGTAAAAACAAACGAAGTTTACAATACAGTCTGTAACATTGCTACGAAATCAAGCCATATTTCGAGAAAACTTTTAAGGTTTACAATATATCATAAATACTAAATGTATACAGCATGGTTGATCAACTAGAATGTATACAAAAGCAACAAAAATAGTAATGAAAATAGGAAAGAAAATTTCACAGCCTGGATTCGAGCCAGGAATTTTCAGCCCATTATGTTGATGCGCTAACCAATTGCACTACCATGGACACGGAAGCATTACACTATCTACATGGGCTGGTTAGAGCAGTAACCTACAAGGTGAGACAATAAACAAGCCTGGAGCAATTTAACAAGTACAAGACTTTTCAAACTGGAATTTCTGTTTTCGCAGGGATGTTGGGGACCACCATTCCATGCTCAGTCGTTTTGTTTCGGGGTCTTATTAATGGCACCAGGTTTCGTCCCCTGTCAAAATTGAATCCAGAAAGTTCGGGTTGGTATCTGTGGCCATGATGAATTCCATGCAAGAATCCACTGTGTTTCTTTTTTTGCTGGGATGTTAAGAAATGTGGCACAGACCGAGCACGGTTTCCGTTTGTCCAAATCTTGTGTCAATGTTAGGTTAACAATATTCCATTCGATTCCAATCATCCAAAAAACAAGAAATGGCTGCCATCAATCATGGATTCAAACGGGCCATATCCTACCCGATCACCAAGGATGTCTAGATGAGAGAAATTGTCACCATATTCGACTTAGCTAGAGCCAATGACTTCCCTGACTCCGTCACCTGATTCACTTTACAGAAGGCCACAAGAACCCACATTCGCCAGGAATATCGAACACAGTGGCGAACGAACTATGCCACCTTTACATATCTCAGATCTGCGACGTATCAGGGTATCAACTTGTTCTATAAACTAATAGCCTGAGGCTCCTCAGCCCAAATTGGTCAAATATGACACGGACCTATACAAATGCTCCAGTCTCTATAAACTCACATGCCCAGATTGTGGGCCCCCATTAGATTGGATCCACAAGTCGCTCATTTTACGAACGTTTCCGCAAACACCGACAATCCTGGATTAACAACGACGGAAAATCCACTTTCGCCCAGCATTTTTTAGGAATAAACACCGCTTACTCGATATTGACAAATGCATGGACATCTTACAGAAAGGAAAAAGGAGACGATTCTGATCTATGAAGAAATTTAAATCGAGAAGCATCTCCGAGCAAACAATGACAAAGTATTGAAGAACCAGATATATTTTGAGAGTGGTGATGTCATTAATTTTCTAAGCAACTTCGACAGTTTTACTGAACCAGATGATGTCAAAATCATCCTCTAATAGTTCCGCCATTTCCGTACTCATTCATCAATCAGTGTTGGAATACCTTTCTCATACAGGATGATTCAGTCAATTTCTGACCATTTCAGTACTATGATTTATTGACCCATTAATGTTTACAAACTTAGCATTTCAGGCAGTTCGGAGTTTTTATTCCCGTGGAAAAGACTTGATGATATGCTCAATGTGGCCACCACGTTGAGCCGAATGGTGAAGTTGTTCATAACTCTATCCAGAATTTCTGCATCCACAAGGGTGCAGCAGTCGACAATGTTTTGTCGCAGCTGGTCTAGGGTTCTTGGTGTTGTAGTGAACACACTGTCTTTAAGGAACCCCCAGAAATAAAAATCACATGGGTTTTGGTCAGGCCTCCTTCGTAGCTCGGGGATGAAGAAGGTTTCCAACATGGTAAGGTAAGCCTGTGACGTTACAGTGCCCTCAAAAAAGAACAGACCAATGATGCCTCTTTTGGAAATCGCGTGCCAAGCCATAACCTTTTTTGGATGAAGAGGTGACTTATGGATCTCATGAGGGTGCTGGGAACCCCCAAAAACGAATGTTGTGTTTATTAACGTCACCTGACAGATGGAAGAAGGCCTCATCTGACACCCACAGGTTGTTCACAATGTCCTGATTGGCTTCCATTTCTGCTCCAAACTCCATCGCAAATTGTTGTCACTTCTGTCTTCCAGTGTATGTTAACTCCTGATAAACATGGATCTTATACGGGAACAGGTGTAAATCCTTTCTCAAAATTCGCCACGTCGTGGTATACGACAGCCCTTCTTCAATGGATAGGCGGCGAACAGATTTTTTGGTAGGGGAATCGACCAACCTTGTGCGAACATTTTTGACAACTTCGGCCGTTCGAACACGAGCTTCGCTCCCGCCTTTTTTCTTGCCTTTAACACATCCAGTGGCACGAAATTGCTTGACAAAATCCATGATTGCTTGCCTGCCTGGTGCGTCTCGACACTTATACTCCTTCCGGAACTTTCTTTGCACGGTTACAGGTGATTTTGTTTCAAAATACCATTCGACACCCTTGCATTTCTGCTTTGTTGATAAAGCGGGCGCCATTTTTCAACAATACGATTTTCATGCAGCGCCGTTGCAACAATACAAACTCCAACTATTTAGAAATTCGATATGGCGTTCATATTCGTCATTGTATGATTGGTGGACAATATATCATTCTGATTATATACAATACAGCCCATCTATTTCGCGATTCCTTATATTACGAAATCGGATAAGTCACGGTCAGTGGCTAGACCGTGATTTATTTTTTTATATTTTTTTGTTATTTTTCAGTGGGAGGGTGAAAACGGCTCTTAAATTCGGACTACTCTTATACTCAAAGAACTTTTTCTTAAAGAACTTAAACTCGACAAAGCTTTCGAGATGGCAGCAAAGGCCTGGCAAACAATTTCACCATCACCAATAGGAAGATTTGGGAGCGAGGATTGCCAAGTGTATTTAGATCCGACAAAGCAGAACAAGAGGAAAACCACTCAGACAATAACTCATCACTATATGATATAGATGAATGGGCTCATATTGACGACGAATGCCCTGCATTTCAAATTATCAAGGACGCAATGATAGTAGAAAATGTGATGACGAGGTTGAGAACAGTGATGAAGATGATGATGAGCCACCCCTTCAACCACTCAAACTTACAGCTCTTATTTCTGGACCACAAACAGCGTGAGAATGAATTGAGTCTGCAAAGATTGACAAGATACAGGGTGCATAAGGTATTTGAGGACAGATTCACGTCAAGAAAGGAAACTGAGATCTAAGTCGAGATAATAACTTTATTATCGAAACATATCGTGAGCATACACAAGAAACCTTCTTGTTATAAGGCTATTCAATGAATCTGCCGTTAGCTTCTATAACCACTTCGATGCGAGATCGAAACCGTCGACATGCGCGAATCAAATGGTCATTGTTCACATTGGTCATTACTCGAACAATCCAGCTTTCAATTCATTTTTGATGTTATGGGGGTGTTTATTGACCTCTCTCTCCACAACGCTCCATACGTAGTAGTCCAATGTATTCAGGTCAGGGGAGTTAGGAGGCCAAAGGTTAGGGGTTACGTGATAATGGAAGTTGTCGGTTATCAATTCCTGTGTCACGTGAGACTCGTGTGCTGGGGCAGAGTCTTGCTGAAACACGTAAGGCCTTCCATTGCGCATCGTGTCTATCCAAGGCTTAACAGTTGTTTCAAGGGTCTCAATGTAGACCGCAGAATTCACTTTAAGGCCTTGGGGAAAGAAGTGTGGAGGCATCACATGTCCTTCACTGCTGACAACCCCTAAAACCACGACAGTTACAGGAAATTTCATGTGCATGACTCGTGGCACTTCCAAAGGGTCTGCACGTAACCACCTGTCATTTCTTCTGTTCACCTTCTGATCCTGGTCTAAGTTTTTTTCATCGGAAAAAATTCACAGCAAATCAGCTTCACACGGATTTTTCAGTTTGTTTAAGAGCCTTTTTGATCTGAGTAGGCGGTTTCCCGTGTTTTGTCTGACATAAAGTGACCTCTTCGCATAACATACGGGTGATATCTGAATGTTTTCATGGACAACATTTCTGATCGTTCCTTCCGACAACATTTCGTTGTTCTGGGATTGTCATCGATGGCCTGCTGCACTTGCTGAATAAATTCATGTGTTCTGATGATGTCAGAGCGTCAGGCATGCTTTTTACGCTTTGCTACTGGTGCAACATTGCCATCTTCGGTCTCCAACTCCTTCCACACTTTGTGGACGAACGATCTTGCGACCTTTAGAAATCGTGATGTCTCTAAATCGCTGTTCTCTGCCTTTATTGTCATGATTCCTGCATGTCTCTTCATGATTTGTGATACTTGATGGTCCCATTTTGCTTTCCGGAAACAGAAAGGACATACAATTTACTATAGTGCAGCAGTAGCCAAACGAAGGTGTGTCCTCAAATACCTTACGCACCCTGTACATGCATTTACTTTACTGTCGTGGAACAGCGAACTCGTGACGCCAAGATTCACTATGTCACGGGCGGTGAAATCTTGGCTCCCAAGTACCGCGACATAGAGGGGCTGCACTGTATTTTGATGTCTTTCCAGTTTTCCCTTTGTAGACTATTGATGGCATAATGCTGAAATGTCAGGCCAATAAGCTGACTATTTGTCCGTGAAGCTGGCTATTTCATTTGAAAAAGCTGCGAACTTTGTTTTTTATTATGGGGTCTAATTTTGGGAAAGCATGTCTTCTTTTGACCAAAACATTTCGAAATCGTTCGTTTTCATTCCTGCCCACCCTCTGTAAGTATCTTTGTACGTGGCAAACTTAAAAATGTTACCTGGGATAAAGAGCCTTGATTCCACAGCAGTGTTACAGACAGTATTATAAAATTTGTTTATTAGGTTAGACAGTTACTGAAAAAAGCATGTCCAGTCAAAAGAGCCTGGGGAGAACGTCTTCATCTTTAGTTAAATTGAGAGCAACTAAAACGTGCAGTCTTGTTTTTTATGCTTAATTTTTTGGTCACATACCTATACACATCGATGAGCCAGTACATTATGATCACCTCCAACTTCGAGCAATGAGCTCACCCCGAGACAAAATACGGTACAAGTACAATTCATACTGCCTTATTTAAATCGTCAGTGAACTGAGTTTCCAAACGTTGAGTGTTTGGCTGCAGCATGGAAAAAAACAACGGATTTATCAGACTTTGACAAAGGACAAATCGTTATGGCCCAGCACCTTGAAACGTCGATCTTGGAAGCGGCGTGTTTGGTGGGCTGTTCACCTGTTGTTGACTAACATAGGAAGGCAATGGCAAACCACCTGTGTATTAAGTCTGGATTTGTCAAAGGACAGAACATGATTGATCGATTGATCAAAAGTGGAGTATGGATGGAAAAACAACAAGCCACTTTGACTCCAGAGGGGAGCGAATAAAGACTTGTACACGTTGTTTGCTATGAATAAAGGACTGCAGTGGCCCAAATGAGCAGCAGCTACAGCAGTGGTGAACCAGACCATGTGTCTCGGCACACAGTTCAACATAGCCTTCTGCGTTAGCCATTGCCGCAGGCAAGTCCCTGCGCTTACAGCACGCCATCGCCAACTGCACCTGTATTGGGCCAGAAAACACAGCAATTGGCCAGTAGAGGACTGGAAGAGTCATCTGGTCCAACAAGTCAGGTTTTCTGGTCCATCACATGGATCGCCAAGTGCAGGTATGCCAATTTCCGAAGGAAAGCATGGTACACAGAATGCACAGTTAGATGTTTTCTTGGACAACATTAGGATCCAGCATCTCTATGCAACAATCTCTGATGAATGTCCTGTATGTTAACCTCATTGCATACCGAATTCACTCCTTCATGGCCACAATGTTCCCGGATGGTTATGGCCTGTACCAACAGGATAATGCACCATGCCATAAGGTTCAAATCGTCATGGAGTGTTTCCAGGAACATTCTGTTGAATTTGAAGTTATGCGTTGGCCTCTGAATTCCCCTGACATCAACCCAATACGACACTTGTAGTTCGACTTGGAAAAACGGATTCGTGCTGCTGGGAACAGGAGGACCGGATGCTTCAGAGTATCTACCAGCACCTTGTCGAATCAGTGCCTCACGATGTGTTCGCTGTTTTGCGGGCAGAAGGAGGTCCTGCATTGTATTAAATAGGTGGTCATATTGTAATGGCTCCTCTTTGTAAATTGAAATTTAATGCCCAAGCTTATTACTTTTTACATGACTTACGGTATGGAGATGTCAAATATTGGGTGCGCAACTTAATTTTGTCGGATTTTATAGACTTTAATTTTATTTATTTCTTGGAATATTCGTGCTACATGTGTATTCAAAATAACTTTCATCAGTTGTCACCACATTGCCCATGATTCAGGGAACTTTTGGATTCTGCAGTGGAAGAATAATTCATTCTTCGACTTGAAATTGGTGATTCAGTTTTGCACTTCTTCTTCACTTTAGTGACTGGTACCAACCAGATGATTCTGCATCAACTGGAACAAGTGGTAGCCTGAAGGAACAAAATGCTAGGTGAGGTAGGGCTTCCCATCAAAGTTCATTACGGATATCCTCACCACGTAAGCAACGTGACGAGTGTTGTTGTGCAGTGCAACAATAGAACCATTCAGTAATGACTAGGTGGCCATTTTTCATTTATTGTATGTTGGTGTGCGTAATATGTCTGCCCTGATGTACACGAGATGCACAGCATGTGCTGCTAATGTTGCATTTAGGCTGCAAGCAGGATGATTTGTCAGAGTTGCCCACGGTTTTTTGTGCCAGACCTAATTTTCGTTACCAGTTGTAATCTTGTGCAGAAAAGACTTTTTCTGCTTGGCGATAGTTTTCGTGGAGGTGCGTCTGATAGTTGTCCGTCAACTTGCGAGATGCCCATTTTCTTTCTTTATGGATTTTTCCAAACACATGCAACAGACAACTGATAGTTGACAAGTTACTGTGAAGCTCCCTGTAGTTTCCTTTGTGTTAGTGTCGTGTCTTCGGAAAGGACCACTTCTCAAGATCTACAACCGAAAACTTAAGCTGGCCCAGGCCCTCCTTAAGTCCAAATTGCCGATCCTGAACTGTTTGAACCAACATTATATGTTCTTTCAGTTTCAGCGGCCTCTGTACATTTCACACTGGCTCCTGAATACTTCATAGCAAAAATCTGTTGGTGAAATTAACGGAGCATGCAGAGTTGATTGTATACCTTGTCTGGCTCCGTTTCTGAGCAACGAACGACACTCGTGAGTTAATGAACAAGAGGTTTGAATTTACGATTGAATAAAGATCACGTGATCATCTACCCCCATGTGTTTTTACATGGATTTATGGATTACGACTTCTCAAAGAAAAACCGACAGAATAAAGTTGCACACCTATAGATGAATGAGTGTACTGGGTGGGCCAAAAGTCTGTTACCACTCATACAATTTCAAAACGAGTGGATATACCGTATTTACCCAAATATAACGTGAGGGTTTTTTTTCAAATTTGAGTGATTCCATAATAAAAGGATTTAAGAAATGTTGTATCTCAAATGCAATGGGTGGCAGTGAGAATAATAGTTCATATGAAGAATGATGCAAATAATGTAAGATAAAGTGATAAATGAAACCAGTATTCCGCATGTAAAAATTTAATGGTTTGTATAAGCATTTCATTTGACAGGGTCAATTTTTATTCACTGAAGAAGTTGACCCTGTCAATAAAATGCGTAAACTGCAACATACTTGCTTAAGAACATGCATGTTCCCTAGTGTCTCGCAGTTAGATTACATTAAATATGAAGTAGAATACATATTTAACGACAAGTAGTCATTCTGTTAAGGCTTGGTCAATTGTACATTAATCTAATTTTGTATTTCATACATAAATAATGAAATAAAACATGTTTATTGGACTGCAGGTGTGCTGCAGTACAGAAAATAGCAACACACTTGGTTAAGAATGTGCTGTTTTATTGTTCCGAAAATAAGATTCTTATTTAATACTTTGTATAAGAACCATTCATTCAAATCACCTCAAAAACATGAGATTTCATTGAATTAATCTGATATTTCAAAATATCTTACTCCCTTCTTACTGCAATTTCCAACTCTCCTGTGCTTTCATATTGGGCCCCATTGGCATAAACAGCCTGAGATAAGCATGACCACAAATTCTCAATAGGATTTAAATCCGGAGAAAATGCAGGATGTTGGCCTATTATTCCTCTTAAACCAGTCCATTGTGGTCTTGGCGGTTTGGATTCTTGCATTATCTTGCACAAATATTCCATTAGATCCAGCAATATCCTACCAAGCTGGTAGGTGATAATGCTGCAAGGTTTCGTGATAGTCAGTTGTTTTTTGGTTTCCGTGAAGAATAGCAATGTCAGTTTTCCCTTTGAAACTGAAACCTGCCCAAACCATCAATCCCCCTGCTCGAGCTTGATGACTGCTGAGAATCTTGGTTTCCTTTCTGAGGTCATAGTAGGCATAACCATCAGGTCCAACATTTTTCACCAGAAAACACCACATTACACCATTCTTTGTCCCATGTCTAATGATTTTTAGCCCACTGGAGTCTTTGTTCTTTATGGTGTTTTGTTAGGACAGGTTTTGCTGCTTAATGTTGGGGGATGCTTTCAAAACTCTCCGTATTGTTTCCTTTGACACATCCAGTTTCAAATCGACTTTAATCTGTCCCAGGGATACTACTGTACTTGATTTCTTGCTCTTCTCAGTTTAGCCCTCTTGTCACGTTGACTCAGGAGCATAGGATGACGACCTGCATGGTTTCTTCCATATGTTTGTGGGTTTCTGAGGAAATTAGAGGTTACACAAAGTGATCTTCCAGTTTTGGCTGCAATTTCAATCTTTTCATCCTCCTTCAGGGTCTTTCCTTTACCCATAATGCTGAAAAATGATTTTCAATGAACATATTTGTAAATAAATCACCATATACATAAATAACAATAGGCTGGACTACCTAATTTCCAAAGTAAACTTTTCAAATATGCTTTTAAATTTCCAAATATCCTTTTGTTCTTAAGCAAGTGTGCCAACAAATTGTGAAGAATGTTTGAAATAATTATTTTTCTATTGCAACTTATGCAAATATCTTGGGTCGACCTCATGTTCCTATGTAGTGACCGGGTATAAAGTACAAGCAATAACCTCCTTCTGCTTTCCAGGACAAATGGTACAAGTGTGTCGCAGTTTATATGTACCATTCAAATTTTACATGTGGAATAGTGGTTTTATTTGTCACTTGTATCCTATTCTCCATTATTTCTGGCATATCGTATTATGTAAATTATATCAATTTGTTTAGCAAATAAAGTTTATTAATTAGTATGTTATGAAATTTTTTTCGTAAATAAGGTTCTTTTTTTTTTCATTACTAAAAACTTTTTTTTTTTTCCAAAAATGCCTTCTAAAAACTAAGGATCGTATTAGATTCGAGGTCGTGTTATATTCGGGTAAATCAGTAAAACAAATCTGTTGCAGTCAACATATAGGAAGTTAGATAGGGACTAAACAATGCTAGTGTCAAATTTGACCTTTGACCTCGAATTTTCTACCTTGCAACTTTGTAACTGTTACAGGTAGAGGAAAATTTCCAATTGTACAGTTGTAGAGCTCAAAATGCTGATTTTAAACAAAATAAGCATAAAAATAAGCCCAATACAGCAAAGGAAATTTCAGTGCTCAAGCTACATTAAGTTTTGTCAACGAATGAAGTACAGTGGAACCTCGGTTCACGAACTTAATCTGTTCCAGGAGTCTGTTCGTGAACCGAGGCCACATTCCCCATTCAAATCAATGTTAATACAAATAATCCATTCCAACGATCAAAAACAGATTTTTTTCCATTAATTTTAATATGGGTGCAATACAGTAACTTAAGAATGACATTAAAGACAATTGTACAGCCATGCTGTCATTGAGTATTTTAAAGACAACCAAGTTGTCAAGATAGAAAGCCCAATGGAAGATGGACAGCCGATTCACAGATCGGGAATTTCTCTTACCCAAACCATCAGAAAGTCTGATGAACACGCAGGAGTAAACTCGCAAATAAATGATATTATTTGGGGAAAAAATGGATGAAAAAAATTCTGCGACCTGGATTCAAACCAGGAACCTTGTGTGTCTTCTTGACGCCTCTACCAATTGCGCTATCGCATGCAATAGCCCAATTGATAGAGGCGTCGAGAATGGCATTAAAGATATAAAACCTAAATTGCGAACGATATTCACACGAATACAAAGTGACACTATCTATCTGCGCATGCGTACAATGGCAAGTTAGTGATGCGCCAGTTCGTGAACCGAAATTTAGTGCGTAAACCAAAACAAAACTGTTGTTCGTAAACCGAATTGTTCGTGAACCGAGGTTCCACTATACTCAATGTGGTGTCCTTCCTATATGATGCCTGCAACAAATTTGTTGTATCTCGACTCGTTTTGAAATTGTATGGGTGGTAACTGACTTTTGGCCCACCCTGTAGATGTTTCTCCAAATCCATAATCTAAGCAGTGTCAGTTCTAAGACATTTATAGCAGTATTGATTTTTTCTGAATATCTTTGATAGTTATTAAGTAAATAAATGAATGTATACTTTGTCTCACTTTAACCTGATAATACTGGAAGTGTTACTGTGTGTAAACCAATCTCTATTAAATGGGATTTGTGCATATTAAAAAAAGAGTTCCATATAATAGGCATCCATATAATTATATGCATCAATTTTAGGAAATTGAGAGAAAAATGAATAAATGTGCTGTAACATACAGCGTGTCTTTAAAGGACCCTATTCCAAAGCTGCCTTCAGCGAAACAGTCATCAGAAAAGTGTGAAATTTTGTGGAGGATGTGATGAAGGATGGGAATTTGTTTCAGCAAAAAGAGAAAACCAAAATTTGTTACACATTTCACCACCAGAAGGCATTTTACATTCAACTGTCCATAAGATCATGCGGAATATCCTCCGATATTATCCGTACAAACTTAAACATGTGCAGCAGGTGCTTCCACATATTGTGACGATCGACTCCAGTTCTCACTTCAGTTTCTTGGTCGAGTTGAAGTTGCTGCAGTATGGCCGTGGAATATCCTCTGGACAGATGAAGCGCATTTTCACTTGAACTGTCGCATTTGGAAACCAGAAAATCCATACGCTTTCTTAGAGGTTTCGTTTCATTCCCCAAAAGTGACCGTATGGTGTGGATTTACAGCATCATTTATTCTTGGCCTGTACTTCTTCGAGGAGTTAAGTTTCTAGAGGCCCAGTGACATGCTCGATCACCAGGCAGCGATAGGCTTCGCTGTTAGACAGCAAAATTGTTTCGGCTCTGCAAGCCCGTCAGTGTCTTGCACGGACAATGTTTATGCAAGTCGGAGCTCCTCCACACATTGCACTGTGTGTTGAGGATGTTCTTAGACGACATTTTACAGAGGAACGTGTCATCAGCCATCTCTTCTATCACGTGCGGCCTGCCTGATTTCCAGAACTCATTCCATGCGACTTTTGGCTTTGGGGACATTTGAAACATCTGGTAAGTCGTGACAATCCAAGAACTTTACCTTATCTTAAAGACAGCATTTCACACCACGTGCGCAACATTTCACTGCACACACTTTGGTTAGGTATGGTACATGCCCTCTTGCGATTTCATGTGGTATCTGAAAATGATAGCCATCATGTGGAACATGTTATGTTGTAATTTGTTGTGTTTTACACATGTTGAACTTGTTAAACTCTTGTACACGTGTGGCTAAATGTGTAAATAGTTGTTAAAATGCCCTCTGGTGCATTCTTCAACAGGCTTATCCATCTGAATCAATTAATCAAAATATTAAAATAACCGCAGAATAAGCCGGCTCATTGGCAGCAGTGACTTTTAGGTCTAAATCCTCAATGCTGCGCACGGGAGAATTTCTCATCCAAATTATTTCTAAAATAATTGTCATGGAAACTATTTTTGCCATTTATCATGTTTTCAAACATATTCTTCAAAGATAAAACTGGAAATTGAATCTAAACTGTTGAACAGCCGAATTACTAAACAAGGGTGACAATTATTGCGCTATATGAAATAAAACATCAAATTTTCAAAAACTACCGAGTTCAAAAATTTTATTCAAATGTTAAAGGTAACAAAATTTAATTTGTAACAATATGTAGAATTCCTTTGTTCGAGCTTTTCTTAGAATTTAACATTTTCTTGATAATCTTTAAAAATGAGCACTGACTGGAGATAATGGAGAGTTAGCAGACTAGAGATATTAGTTTATGACATGTTCGATTGCTTGCCATCAACGGCTATGATGTGGCACAGGCGAAGAGCAAAATTCTGCAAAGCTCACTGAAGTGTCGAGACATCAATGCTTTCGATGACCTCCTGAATGGCTGTTTTGAGCTCAGCGATGGTTTTGGGGTTGTTTGCGTAAACTTTGTCTTTAATATTGCTCCACAAAAATGAGTCACAAGGGTTGAGATCAGGAGAGTATGGTGGCCAAGCCATTCCCATTACAGTGGCCTCTGGGTACCGCAAAGCCAGAACGCGCTCTCCAAAGTGCTCTTCCAGAACTTCAAACACTCTGTTGGTCCGACGGGGTCGTGCTCGGTACTGCATGAACCACATCTTTTCAAAATCTGGGTCAGTTTGGATAATAGGGATGAGATTATTTTCATTGAAAAATGAACAACAACAACAACAAGAGTGCACATGCTCAATAAAATCCCAACATGCCCTGCATTCAGCCGACAAGTTTTAATTGAATCTCGCCAATTGTTCAAAAGTTATTAAGTTTTTTTTCATGTAGCTCAATAATTGTCACCCTGTAGAAGGCAGACGACTACGTTTCATTATCAACTAGGTTCGCCCTCGTTTTGAAGTAACACTTCCATTGCTTATGGGGATAGGGTGAGACAGTATAGTTCGTATAATGAATTAATTAATTAATTTATTTATTTATTTTTATTTTTTGTAAATCTAGATCCTCGTTCCAACAGTGGCGTTCTTGAAGGTCGTTGTAAATAATTCTCATTCATAATTGCGACATTATTTTATTGTTCATATCATTTTTTGTAACTTTTCAACATCTCATTTCAAGATCAGGTGAATAAAAGAATTAATCAGTGTAAAGAAAAAACAATTTTTTTTTTTTGGTTCAATGAATTAATTTGAAAAGGAATATAGATGAAGATCCAAATTATGATTTTTCTTTCTTTTTTTTTCTTATTTTGATGGAAATAAATTTATATTGAATTACCTGTATCTTGATTTTTTTCTCCCTTTACGTAAATACAGGGTAAGTCAAAATGATGAACCCGATTTCAGAAGTTTACTTCGTAAAATTTAATGAATATATGGTGTTCTGAGACGTGCTACGAAAGGTAAATGTTTAAAGTTTATTTCAAACGCATCACATCCCAGGTGTTCTATGTGAGCACCTTTGCGTAACCTGACACACGTCAGGCCAATAGTCTATCTCCTGCCAAACCTTTTGTAGCATGTCACGTTCAATGTCAGCAATAACTGCAATGAAAACACTGTGTAGAAACCGAACTGTGAAAGTTAACCTTTCGAAGCACATGTCTCACATTATGAAACGTTCCTTAGACATCACAGAATAAATGTGTGAAATCGGGTCTATCATTTTGACTTAACTTATAGAGGGTCCTTGCCCGTGTGCAGAGGATGGCCAGTAATGTTTTGAAACACATCTGAAAATTCATAGAGCTCCTGCATTGAGGCTAGAAAGCTGCTGCATGCAAATTATGTAACCTTGATTTTCCACGTTTTATGCAGTTTCAGTGTGAGCATATGCAACCATGCCGTGGCCGAGAGTTGACCTCCAATTAAAGGGGCAAATTATCAGTTTCTTTTTTACGACAGAAACAGTTCACGTCTCAAATTATAAAAGTTGTCAAGCAGTCTAATGTGTTGTAAGTGCAAGCACATTCTCAAGGATCAGAACGGAAATGAAAACCCCGGCCAACAAACCCCTGACAGCTACTAAACAGAAGAAACAATTGGGACGTCCACAAGTAGTCCCAGCATCCAAGTTGAAAAGGCTCAAGAAAATGGCCAAATCGGGCAATCCTCCGAGTCAGCGAACCATAGCCCGATTACTGCATCTTCATAGATCAATGGTACAGTACCATCTGCGGAAAACATTCAACCTGAAGCTATGGAAAAAGAGAAAGGTCATGGGGTGTTACCGGCCAACATAGAAAAACGGCAACAAAGATATCCGTTATTTGCTGAAAGAATGACAAAAATATCATAACCACAGATGAGGCCTGGTTCTATTTGTCGGATTGCAAAGGTCAACGACGAGTGTACTACGCTACCAAAGGTGTGCTGGTTCCCCGAAACATTGTCAGCAGGAAAGCAACACATTCAAAGGGCGTTATGGTATGGGGAGGGATTTGCTATAACGGCAAGACAGCACTGCGGTTCATCGAACTTGGAGCCAAGATGAACTCTCAATATTACCTCCAGAAGATCATCAAACCATTTGTGACCAAGGATGCCCCTCGATTATACCCCAACGGTGGCGCGAACTTCCATCAGGATTCAGCACCTTCCCATGTGGCACGGAACGTGGTGCAGTTTCTGGTTAGCCAGAAATTCTCCTACATATCTCCGGAAAAGTGGATGCTACAGTCCCCGGATGAGGCCCCAATGGATTTCTTCGCCTGGGGTTACCTTAACCCTAGAAGCCCAATGTACGTCGTTTCGACGTACACACATACGAAAATTTTTTCTCTCTTTCGTAAACTTAGATTTATTGTTTCACCCTTTGGACCAACTCAGTAGCCACCAGGGCGGAGCCCTTAGACAACAGTATCGCACTGGTATGTGCCGCCATTTTTCTAATAACACAAGTTTGTATGTCTAAATGACGTATGATTAGGCTTTGTATAACTTTTGTTGGTTTTTATTTTTTTGTTTTTTTCTTTCTTCTTTTAGGTTTAGAATTATTATAATGATTATACAACCTCTGACAATTAAGTTTGGTGAATGAGTTCACGCAACAAAATGCAAAACAGATAGAGCCACGTTTACTTTATTGTCCTTCGAAATAATCACCCTGGAAGGCAATACACTTTTGGGATCGGGTGTATAAGTCCTGGAAGCTCCTTAGGAAAGGCTTTAAGTTCACGTGTCACGTTTGCTTGAATGTCTGGAATGTCCGCAAATCTGTGTCCCTTTAAGGCCCGTTTCAGGCGTGGGAACAAGAAAAAGTCTGGTGAATAAGGTGGATGAGCTATGGATACGACCCCTTTGTTGGCCAGAAACTGTTGCACGATTACGGCAGTGTTCCTCTTTGATTCATTATCCACAGTTACGTGCGCACGCTACACCTTCAACTGAAGAAACGAGCATCTGCTAAACCATTGCACGCACAAACGCGACCTGTCTGAACTTGCTTAAACACTGACTGGGCTTGTATTCACATGCATTGTTACTCGCGTAAAGCTCGCACAGATTAGGGTGTGACGTCATTCACCGAACTTACTTGTCAGAGGTTGTATTATAACGTTTACAGTTACTGAACATAAGTCTAACATAAAGGACCATCATGGTGTCATCCAGACCGTTGAGCGTTGAAGTAATTTTAGCGAATGATAACGATTATTCTCCTTATGATTCAGATAGTGCAGAGGAAGATTACCTGTTGGAAGATAATTTTCGAAGTGACAAAGAAGGAATAGCTGATGGAGATGAAGGCACAAGCACGGAAAATCTTCCAACCCCTGTTCAGCCTTTCCAAAAAAAAATAATAATAATAAGAGGATGACTAAGTCAAAATGCCACAAGTGCAATAAGCCCATATGCGGCAAACACAAAGTGGACGTTGGTCTAAATTGCATTTGAAATGTTAATATAAGCTAAAATTATTAAAAATGTAAAGTTTTAGTTATATTTTTAATAAATTATTTAAAAAATGTTGATCGGCAGTAATTACATGTTGCCTTATTGATTTTTTGTAATGATGAAATATCAATTTATTTTCCTTTCTTAGCTTTAAAAATTTGATTATTAAATTTTAATAAAAAAAAACAAATTTGTTTTTTTTTTTTTTTTTTTTTTTTTACATTATAGTACAAAAAAACAATAAAAATAACAAAATAATAAAATGTCATATTCAAATTTTGATATAAACCCTAATGAACTTTTATACGTCGAAGCGACGTATGTTTGGGCTTTTCCGCTAAGAAAATATAATTGGGCTTCTAGGGTGAAGCAGAGGATGTGGCACCATAAAGTAGAGAGATTATACTCTGTGCAATAAAAGAAAAAAATTTGGCGTAGTGCCAGAATGTGATATTAGCCAATCAGAGGCCTAGCTGAGCGCTCAGCCAGGCTTCTGATTGGCTAATAGCAGATTCTAATACCACGCCAGTTTTTTCTTTTATTGCACAGAGTATAGTCGGATTTAAAAAGGCGCTGCGGGAGGAGTGGCACAGCATGCCCCAGGAACTCATTGGTAACAGTGTTGGGAAATATCTAGATAATTATCTTAGATGAAAAGTTTTTATCTTAACTAGATAAACTTTCAATTATGTGATCTTTTATCTTTATCTAAGCTTAGTTTATCTTATCTATTTCATAAATTTCTATAATTTTCATAAAGGTTTTAAAAAATTTACTGAAAAAACTTTTCTAAAATTGTAAGGATCTGATTGACCTTACATAGATGAGACATGCATCCAGCTTCAGCATGCATGATTAATGTCATGGGCTCGTGGCTTTTTCTTTTTAGACAAAGTCACTGAATTTCACAAGTAATCGTGTGATCAGTTGAGAAATTCTTTTGAGTTCCGCATAAGAGATAAGTGCTTATAAGAGCCACTTTTGTTTTCCCCAAACTGACTGTCTTGTCTTCTGCGATTCCGCTTATAAGAGCTTTTTTTCAATTTCCCCGACTGAGCTCTTATAAGCGGAGTCGACTGTATCTCAGAAAATACCTCTTGAAGGTACCTAGTAGCGATAGGTGATATTTTCTAAATATTCGCTATCATATCACTTGGACAGCTGATAATAGTCTGTTTGCACCATGCTCTTTTCTGTTAGGTTAGGCTGTCCGATATCAATAGACGCTTAACGAGAGGTGTAAGTCTATCAAACTTACGATCGATACAGAAATAATGGAGCCAATCAGAGTTAGTCAGTTAGTGACGACTTCTGCCAATCTTCTGCTATCCTGCTGCTCTCGTCAGCACCCATTGTGTTTTCGCTGCTTCGAAGTTCACTTCTCCAGCTCCAAGTCACTTCTCGAAGCGTTAAAACAAATTAAGAAATTGTATATGTATAATAAATAATTAACCATGAGCGGGGAGAAAGAAAAGATTTCAATTCATCAGGCACAAAACAAACATTGTGATTTCTGAGTTCTTTGGTGGAGTAGATCTAAACTCGAAAGCAAGGCAACGTCATTTCCTTTACCCACAGTCTTAAGCGTAAACGTACCGAGTAGCCTATCTTCGCAACGACCTTTTTTCATGTGCGACACTAACATTAGATTTCCACGATATAAATGTAATGAGCAGCTAACATATCGGAAAAGAGCGTGGCGCAAACGGCTATTATTATGATATTATCGCAAAAACTCCGATGTTTATCATGATGTATCGATAGTTTGAAAAGTTGGCTAAATAAAGCCTAAATTTTATCTTAATTTGTTAGATATTTGTTTTTATCTTTATCTAGATTATATTAAGTTATCTAGATAATTATTTAATTCTCATCTTTATCTTAATCTAGATATTGTTTTTATTTTATCTTGCCCAACACTGATTGGTAAGGCCTTGGTGGCATGGAGAAAGCACTGCAGGCAATTCTACTATAACAAGGGATACCAGATTGAGTAATGTAATATTCTACCACTTTCTATTCAATGGCAATAAATAAACAAATTTGTTTCAAAACATTATTGGCCATCCTCTTAATGTGTGTGCAGCCATAATGCGCAATATTCAGCCGATCGCGAGATAATTGACCTGAAACTTGGGCGCCCATAGCAGCACGTACGATCTGTCAGCAGCAGCGGTAGCACAATGGTAAAGCGTGCACTCGTCATCCCATATATTGTTACGGGTTGTTGGTTCAAGTCCCAACCAGGGAATTTTTTGCATTCCTTATTAATAATTACGATTAAAATTACATTTGAATTAAGCTCCGTAATTGAACTGGAATTGCCTGCCATTTTCTTACACCTTTTGTGAAATTTCTCTTTAGACGTTCTTGATGGGGTTCAAGTCTGGGGAAAGGGTGGGCCATGGCAAAACATCGGTATGTTCATTAAGTTAGCTGTGTGCACAGCAGATATGTCGTGCTGGAGTATCCACTTGTTTCCAGCCATTTTGCATCCTCGCTGTGGAAACTGCCTCGAGAGCTTTGTCACGTATTTTTTGGGCATCCATTCTTCCATCAAGAAACACGACATGACTGTTCTCTTCGTATTGTATTGCTCCCCATATCATCACTGAGCACCTCCCATTTGTCTTCGAGACATGATTATTTCTTCCTTTCATAGATTGTGAAAATAATAAGAAAAACCATCTGCCCCATCAAGGTTAAATTTTTTCTCGTCAGGAAATAACCTTTATAACCTTTTCCCATTCTTTGGTCCACGAAAGTTATTCTCTCGCAAACCGGAATCTGTTGTGTTTATGCTTCGATTTCAGGGCTGGCTTTCGTATTATTTTCTTTTGTTTCTGATGACTGGCACTGGTAATGGTTCGCTGAACACTTGTTTCAACTCCTGCTTCAATCATACTATTGCGAGATGACATTTGGGAGTTGGAGTGAATCTTAATACCTTGTGACGATCTCGTGCAGATAAACATTTTGGTCATCCACATCGTTTTGAGCTGCCGTACTTCTCTGGGTCTTTAAGAAAGTTATTACTGTAAGTACTTTTGGGCTTCGCTTTAGTTGTCTTGCAATTTTGGGATTTGACAGGTTTAATTCACGAAATGCGTGAATTTTACCAATTTCAATCCGTGTGAGTACAGTACCTTTTCCCATGTTTTGTTATTTCCGTATACTATTTATTAACTGTGCGCTTAATGGTAGCATCGAAGTCCTAAGAATAAATTTATGCAAAAGTCCATAAATTTCTACTCGTAATGGTAAAGTTCATTTACAAAGTTCATTTGCCACACCCAACATGACTTTTTTTGTCAATTTTCATTAAAGGAATTTTTTGTAGTCATTTGTTTTCATTTTTGAAGCCTACAAAAAAAAATATCAGATCTCTAATTCTAATTTTTAAAATGTTATCAAAAATGATGTGAGGCCAAACTTTTCTTGCCCACTGTACCTGGCCGCCCTTTCGGCCGGTGCATTTGCACGTGGCTCGCTCGTTTCTCTTTCGACTACTGCTCAAGGTACGTGTTTCCCGAGTCTGCGAAAGCAAACTTCTGGTAAAACGTCGAACAACTTGGACAGTTCTCATTCATTTGTTGCGCTTGTAGAAAAGTTTTGTGCTTTCCCTGTTTCTACGACAAATATTATTTTGGAGATTGCATTTAATAAGTATGTTATAAACTATTTCAAAATAAAAACTGCATTTTGAAATGTCTCTCGTTTATTGAAAATGTAAAAAAATGCCCTGCTCTATCGAAATTATTATCGAGATATTAAAAAGCGCCGTTTGTATACTTTTATTAACATAAAAATACTTGAAAAAGTAAATAAGAACGCATTTTTAACCGTAATTATTAATAAGGAATGAAAGAAAAAAAAGTTTTGCAGAGTTTTGAAAAAAATTTCCCTGGCCGTTGCTGCTGACGAATACATGAGGTGCACTGCTTCGGGCACCCAACTTTCAGGTCAGTTATGTCATGAATGGCTGAATAGTGTGTGTTGTGGCTGTGCACACATACATAGGCAAGGACCCTATACCTATACACCAAGTTCCATCCAAATCCGTTATGCCAATGTCGTAGCCTCTGTTAGTTTAGTTCCATTTCTCGCCACTAGGTTAGGAATGTTCGTTGATACACTCACTATTGATGACTTGATTTTTGCCAATATATGATATCGTAAAATTTTCCGGATTTATCACATTGTTATCGATAAATTTTTACTTATTAAATACAGTAGAACCTTGATTATCAGTTACCCTTGCTAGGTGGCTGTGCACGGCTAAAGTTTTCAGTTTCACATGGTGAAGTTGAAACAATGTTTATTAAAGTGCATTGCATGACTTGAAAATCAAGCAGAATCTGAAGCAATACAAGCTTGTGTAATCCACCATATTTTCCAGACAATACGAGGTGCTACCCAAAATTTCCGAGAATTTTCTTGTAAAAAACAGAAAACGTACTTTATATCTTCTGCTGTCACCTTCAAAATAGTTGCTTCTGGCACGTATGCAACGATCCCAGCGATTTCCCATTTTTGGAATGCACTCTTGGAAGTCCGAAGGCTGTAGGGTGTAAGAGCAGAGGCGGGTTCTTTATCTTAGCCAGATGAGCAATCTGTCAGCTGCTAAGTTAGAAAACGATTATGAAACTTGGCAGAGCAACAGCTGAAAGGTCCACCACGAAGCTTCTAATGGCAAACACTCTTACTGTTTTTGGTTTGGGCTGAACATTCAAATTCTTGGATGTTTTGGCTTCTGCAGGGTCCTGCGACTAATACAGAGAATGCGGCTTATATACGAAATTTAAAAGAAAATTCAAACATTATTGTCAAAACTGGTGGCACAATAGACAATTTCGACAATACATGCCTGCCATCTGGTGTGAGATTTTAAAAGTTGCTGCAGGTGGAAACAAAGCACAGAACGTCCCAAAGACTTTTTGAATAAAGAAGGATAGGATGTTTCTAATTAGCAATACGACCAAATTAGTTACGAAACGTGTCGGCAAAAATAATTTTCTCGTATTGCTAAATTGAAACATCCTCTTTATAAAAGGTTATAATAAATTAGCCACTCAAAAATGCCTTAGCTTATGCACACGGTTATGGCTCATCTTTTCTGTAAACGATTTCCTTCTCTAAAGGTGGTGCTTGAAAACGTTATGTACGTTCATTAAGGAAGGGGGGGGGGTTGAGTAATGTTACAAAAGGAAGGGAGGGGGTTAAA
Organism: Rhysida immarginata; assembly: GCA_023313115.1. Lineage (NCBI taxonomy): Eukaryota > Metazoa > Arthropoda > Chilopoda > Scolopendromorpha > Scolopendridae > Rhysida > Rhysida immarginata. The sequence continues at coordinate 20,534 of JAHWFO010075486.1, read as the reverse complement.
ATTGTCTTTTTAGCAAATTTATTGAAACTAAATCGCAGGAAATATACAAAGGTCGGCGCAATGCGCAGAAACAGCACTCCCTTACACAAAACTTCTCTCTCAAGTTTGTACAGTATAAATCCACTTAATACGAAATCCAAGAGGACAAGATTTCACTTTGTAATATCCGAAATCCGTTACATCCAAAGGGTTTTACACAGTCCAGTCACATTAATGTGACCACCCCCTACGTTCAACATCAGCGGTAAATGGTTATGTCCAGAAGGTACGACCAGATCAGAGATGGGAAGAAGGGTGTCAGAGGGAAGCAGAAAACATTGCAATTGTTGGAGTCATTGCGAAACAGCGATTTATCCGACCTCTAAAATGGCATGATCATCGGTTTATGAGCCAAGGGTGGCAGTATTTCCGAAACTGCTATTTTGTGAACTGTTCGAATATCGTCGTGATGAAAGTGTACCGTGCGTGGCAGAATGGCAATACCCAAAATCAGCGACATGCCAAGTATGGAGCACCATGGCCATAGATGACAGAAGTAAACGACGGTTGCAAGCAAACTGACGTGCAACCATAGACCAACTGACCTCCCAGATGCACCAAGGGGCTACCAAACGTGTATCCTTGACGACAGTTCAGCGAACATTATTGCGTATGGGGCTCCGCAGCAGACTGCTGGTTCGTGCACCAATGCCGATGGCTGCTAACCGGCGACAAAGACTGACATATGCACACCAGTGCCGCAACTGGACAGCAACAGAGTGGCGAAAGGTGGCTTTTTCTGACGAATCACAGTTTATGCTCCATCGGACAAATGGGCGATGGAATGTATGGCGTTCAGCATCAGAAAACAAACACCCTGCAACACGTGGCGCAAGGTCCAGGTTGAAGGAGGCAGCGTTATGGTCTGGGGAATGTTTTCATGGCATTCCGTGGGTGCACTCATCATTGTGGACGGCACCATGGATCGATGGAAGTACACATCTGTCCTTTCGGACCAAGTCCCCCTCTACGTGCAGATTGTGTTTCGTCAGCATGATGGCATCTTCCAGCAGGACAATGCGACGTGCCATACAGCGTACAGTGTCCATGCGTGGTTCGAAGAGCATGAGGATGCGTTTACGGTACTCCCCTGGCCCCCAAACTCTCCGGATTTAAACCCCATAGAGCATCTGTGGAACTACCTTGATTGGGTTGTTCACGCCATGGATCCTCCACCACGCAACTTGCGACAGCTTGCCACAGAACTAGAGTCGGCACAGCTTCACATCCCTGTCAATAACTTCCAGAAGCTTATTGACTTTCTTCCTGCCCATCTCGCAATAATAATTAAGTAATTTTAGAGGTATACTCAATTATCATCCCTTTTTGGATGTCCGTTAAATCCGGACGTTTACCCATCTTGAGGCTCGTGCACCTGCCATTTGATGCACCAGCTTTAAAGCTTATGCTAATTTTGCAATGTGTAATCGTTGTTGGGGTGCTGGTCATAATTCATTGATATGATAGTGTATTTGCCTCTGATAATGATGTACCGATCTCAGAGCGTAAGAAGTGAATGATGACTTCAGTGTTGAAACTCCTGGGTTGCATACGGATCCTTTTTCCATGGTGTTCTGCACCTCCTTGTCGCAGGTGAATTGATGACCTGACATGATTTTCTAAAGGGGTTGAAAATACGGGAGTCACGTGGGAAGAAGATATTGGGGCCGTACGGAGCCGCAGGTTTGGAAGATGTTTGAGGAACTTCCCATCAAAATGTTTCCATTGTTCTGGAACAGCAATATCCACTTCAAAAGCTTGTTTTCGATGGCCCGTTTCGACCTCAGCAATGTGTTGCAGTACCGTTGAGCATTAACCATTTCACTCCGTTCTAGTTAGTCGAGGAGTATGGGTCCTTTTTCGTCGAAAAAGAAACCGAGCATCACTTTTCCAGCCTTCATGTCAGAGTGAGCTGTTTTGGGACGTGGGGAGCCGGGATGATGTCACATCTATCGACAAGCATATTTCCCAACTTCAATTAGATACAACAGCGCTACAGTGAAAGTCTCCTTTTCATTTGGGCACACTATATATCGCACATCTGTCTGCGCAATTATTAATGCGACTTAAAATAAGCAAGAAAGTCGATGGAAATTAAAACTGATCATCTCACTTTTCATTAAGCAGATATTTCATGCATTGACATCATCCATCCACTGCAGGAAGAGGTCTCCTGCAAATTTTCTATGCACAGAAAAAGAAGTAGGATTAATTTGTGACGAAATTTGGCCAATATGCCTTCACACAGAATAGGTAACTGACGAATGGTCAGTGAGGGTTTATTTAAATGGCTGGAACTAGGAACCTTCAGCTAATTGTGCCAACACTCATTTTTAATGTTGGTTTGTTTTGTTTGGTATTAACCTCCTTTTCAACTGCCATGGTCATTTCAGGACGGCGTTATAGGGGCCGCAAATTTTGCCTTGCAGGGGTTTTTTAAAGTGCAGCGGGCAAACAACTACACGGGACCAATGGCTTTACTTCCCTTCCAAAGGAAGTGCTTGATCTCAGGATTTTCCCCCTGAAAAAATCCTCGTCGTCCTCGGCCGGGGTCGAACCCGCGTCCTCGGGCATCAGAGGCGAGCACACAACCACTGAGCCACCGAGGTCGATCATTTATAATGTAAATAAACCCTCAGACCATTCAGGAGTTATTCTTTAATGAATTTTACGCTCAGAAGGAAAGATAGATCTGAGCTGCGAACAAAGTAATTGCTCTAACCAACCTAAATGGACATGTATAGGGTGGTTATACAGTAAAATAAGTTTGCCTACTCAGAGCCCTCTCGAGCCCAATCTAATGAACCGATTGTGATGCAAATTGAAATGTAGGCAACTCAGACCATGGGGGAGAGAATTCCGCAAAGAAAAAAAAAAATACAAATTTTGAGAGTTTGTTCAAATTAGAAAGTCAACATACCCAGAATGGAATGGACTGATCCATTCATTGCATTATATTTAGTGAAAAGCTTTCACAATAGATCATGGATTCTTGTTTTACCAGAATGATAGCAGCAGTCCAGCTGCATCGCGAGCATATCGTTGTCTAAAAGGACTGCAAAAAGGGCCCATGTCGGACACTGGGTTGTGAAAAATGATAAAGAAATTTGAATCGACTGGTGATTTGGCTGTCGCACCAGGAAGAGGACGGCGCAAGATAGCAGACAAAGATGTCGAGGATGTGGCTGTTGCAGTGGTAGATAGGGAACAGCACGCGAATTGCCCATCCCATGATCCATGGTGCAAAAGGTCTTGTGGTCCATTCTGCATTGGTACCCATACAAGATTCATTTGGCACAACAGCTAAAACCTCAAGATCCCACTCAACACGCTGACTTTGCTTATCGCTTTCTGGTGAGGATAATTGTCGGCCGTGGAACATTTTACGTCAGACGAAGCACATTTCACCCTAGAAGGAGCGGTGAACACGCAGAACTGCCACACATGGGGTGCCTCGCTCCCCTATGTTGTGCATGAAAAGCCATTGCATTCTGAATACGTGCTTATGTGGTGTGGATTCACCACTGATTTTATTATAGAGTCCCTTTTTCTTTGAGGAAGTGACACAACGAGGTCCTGTAAGATGTTCTGTGACAAGTGCACGGTATTGTGAACTTCTTGCAAAGCATGTGATTCCTGCCTTGCGAGAACGACGATGCTTGAAACTGCTGTCTTCATGCAAGATGGAGCACCTTCTCCTATTGGTCAATGAGTGAAGGAACTGCTTCGTGTCGACTTTGGAGATGATCGGTTGATCTCTAGAAGTTTTCCAGATGCGTGCCTCCACGTTCTCCGGATTTGAAACCGTGCGTTTTTTGGCTGTGGGGATATTTGAAAGATCGGGTCTGTCAACAAAGCATACGGACTGTGGCTGAGCTAAAAGCCAGCATTAGACGATATGTCTCAGACATTCCCTGGGTAATGCTTCGTGCAACAATTGATCGTGCTGTGCTACACTTCCAACATGTTGTTGACGCAGGGGGTGGACATATTGATCATATGCTGTAAGCAAACAAAAACCTTGTCTAGTAGTTTTAAAATCTCCATTTGTCATTCCACAGCGCCTGGTGGTGAAAATTTGCACTAATTTTTTTTCTTTCCGAAATTTCCTCCCCATGGTCTGAATAGCCTACATTTCAATTTGCATCACAATCGGTTCATTAGATTGGGCTTTAGAGGGCTCTGAGTAGGCAAACTTATTTTAGAACCACCCTGTACATAAGCATTCAAAAAGTAATGCACCACAATTTACTTCTATGATATGAACAATGCTATAAGGCTGAAATTTTGAGAAGTCCTTGTTTGAACCTTCTGCCTCCATTGTGCGAAGTTGCGAACTCCACCACCAGTTGGCAGGGCAATAGCGAGTGCCCACTTGTCTGCACTTGTTTCGGAAGATGTCCTGCAGAGTGGCGATGCTGGTGTAGGCAAAAATGTTCTCCTTAGCAATTGTTCCAATGATGTCGGACGATTTGCAAACAGTTCCCTTTGCTGCACTCCAGAAAAAAAAAGTCAGGAGAAGTAAGGTCTGGGGATCTCGCAGGGCAGAGTCCACGGGAAATCAAGTGATCTGCGAAAACATCCTTGAGAAGGGCCATGCTTTTGTTAGCAGTGTGCGCCGTAGTGCCATCCTGCTGGAAGAATGCATGTTGTATCTCATGCTGTGAAAGTTGACTGATGAAAGGAAACGGAATGTCTTCAACGCGGCGGTTAGCATTTATGTTGCTGTTGAAGAATTTGGGACCCACAATCTGCCTCCGGGAAATGGCGATCCATACATCAACTTTGGCGGGATGCAACGACTCCTCGTGAAAAACGTGGGTGTTCTGGGGTATGATGAAACCACGCCTCTTGTGAGTAAAAGACATCGTCCAGAACATCCTCACCGTGCCCGCTCGCGTGCGAAGTTTTGGAAGCATTGACAGTAAAGATGCTGCTTGTCATGGTCTGCCTCTTTACCTATACCATACCCTTGTACGGGAAGAGCTTCACCTTCGTTCTCATGGCACACTGCGCTGTATTCTTGCTGAATGCAGTTTCTTGACTCAACTTCTAGATGGATTTGCTAACAGTTGTTATTAAATTTCTTCCAGTTTTCCCTCGGTGAGTACACTCGGTCTACAGCTACGTGATGCATCATGCACAGAACTCGTCACTCTGAACTTTGCGATTAAGTCCCGAACAGTATCCCAGTTAGGCACTTTAATTGTGGGGAACTTCCGTCCAAATGCCTGTTGCACTCCGACAGTGTACTTGTCTCCACATTTAAGAACTTAAACCAAAATTACTCGTTCTTCAGTCGTCAACATTTTACACAACAATCTAACCAAGATCCATCTGATGCGGCGTGCACAGTGCATGCCGGTTGTTGCGTTCAAACGCTTTTGCGGTTTCCATCTCACATAGACTTTCAATGAGAATCGTCATTTTCCACTGCAAGAGACTTTACAGACACTCTGTACTATGTGACGTATGAAAAGGTGGTTGCATGAACAGGACCAAGAATGGAATCAAGGGGGCAGGGAATATTGATCTTCCAGAATGCTGGCATAAGCCAAAGAACTCCTTTGAAAAATAGGGAGTAGAACTGATAGTTGTAGCAAAGTTGTATGTTCCATGCTTTTAGAGAAATAAATTGTGGTGCATTGCTTTTTGAATTTTCCTTATACACTGCTTTGCAATGAAATTGCCCCACCCACACGGAGTTATCCGAATGAGCTAAAAGTAGGTATACAGCAAGAGATACATCTGGGCACACCTTTATTACGTTATGGAGCCAAGACGTGCACTCGTTTGTACAGGGTGTTCTAACGGAAAACAGCATCAGTAGGTTACGGCACCTCCTCTAGCAGCGATGCATTGTTCTAGCCGCAGGTGTAGGTGATCATACAGGTGGCGAATGTCATCTTCGGGTACGTCTGCCCAGGTCTGGTAAACCTCCTGTATCAGTTCATGGAGATTGCAGGGTGATCGTAAACGACGTCCCATCATGCCCCACACTTGCTTCATTGGCGATAGGTCTGGGGACCTTGCGGGCCATGTCAGGCAATTGACATTATGTAGACATGCCATGCTCATGTTTGCCACGTGCAGTCTGGCGTTATCCTGCTGAAAGAATGCGCTGGGTATGGTATGCAGAAAGGGCAGTCATACAGATTGCAGAATCTGTGACGTACCATTCTACTGTCAGGGTGCCCCGGATGGTGACTAAAGACATTCTGGTATCGTAGCCGATGGCACCCCAGACCATGATCCCGGATGTTGGTCCACGTTGGCGATACCAGATGCATTGTTCATTGGCTTGTTCCAATGGTCTGCGCCACACCTGCCTCCGTCCGCATCCAAACAAAAGCGGGATTCGTTGCTGAGAACTACCGAGCGCCATTCCATTCGCCAGCCGACTCGTTCACAACATCATTGCAGTCATATCGCGCGGTTCTCAGGTGTCAAAGGAAGACACAACAATGGACGCCTGGCATTGTCGATATTGACACTAGAGCAGTACCGGGAATAGTGATGTTGTCGCGCAGTTGCCGGAGGGTCATGGCTTTGTCCGCTAGCGCAGTTCGCAGTATCCGTCTATCGGTACGAGGTGACGTGCTTCTCCGGGCCTTAGAGCCTGGTCTTCTGGCACGTGTGCCTTCCTCTCGCCATTGCCTCCAACATCGGCCTACCGTCCGTGACACATGGACAGCAATCCGTCTGGTTGACTATCCAGCCTCGGAGAGGCTAATAATCCGACCTCGTTCAAAGTCAGTTAATTGCGTGAACGGTTGTTGTCATCGCGGCATTGAGACTTGTACGGATTACAGTACTGTTCGTTCACGAGGCAGTTGCTTCTTCCATGCTGCATGGAACGTCTCGCACAGGTGTCACCTGGACACCCTGTATCAACCCAAATGGTCATGTCCCGTGAGCGTGCATCTAATCATTTACTAAATATGGATAAGGTTGGATAACTCTTTGTTGGTGGGGCAATTTCATTGCAAAGCAATGTAGATAGTGTAATGCTTCCAAGCATGCGGTTGCCTAATTGGTTTGAGGTTTCTAACACACTTGCATTGCAGTGAAGCACACTGTTGGGAATTTTCTTGAATGAATACTACTTTTATATTTCCGCATAAATCTCCCTGTAAATTGTCCTGTTGCCTCACAAGCCCCTCAAAACCAGAAAGATAAAATATTTTGGCCTGCTGCCTGAACCAGACGGTGACTTTCCTTTGTACAGTTTCATCGTCGCTTCGAGGACCCAACCACTCTATCATAAAGAAAGTGTTCACCCGAAAGATGCTTAATAAGAGGGCTGAATAAATGGATGTTGCTTGGAGAAAGGTCAGGGCTATACGGAGGATGCTCGAGGACTTTCCACTTGAACTTTCTCGGCATCTCAATTGTCTTGTCAGTATAGCCCCAACTTTGCTTCTCACAACTTCCATTGTGCGGTCCTCTTCAACATCATCTTTCAGCCATGTCAGACAGATCTGTAGAAAGGGAATTTACCGCCCGGTTCAGACAACAGCCCAAAGAAATTTATCTTACTGGTTTTGATGGGCTTGTGAAACGATGGGACAAGCACCTCAATGTACACTGAGTTAGCAAAACTCATGGGATAGTTACTTAATATCTGGTCGGGCCACCTCTGGCCCTGTGGAGTGAAGCAATACAGCGTGGTAGTGAGTCTGCAAGTCCCTGGTACACTTCTGGAGGCAGTTGACACCAGATAGTCTGCAGAGCCGAACATAGTTGTGCGCGGATGATCCATTCCCGGGAGCCTGACTTCAACAGCATCCAAGATATGCTCGATGGGATTCATGTCAGGCTCCGGACTGGCCAGCTCAGTCGTTGGACCTCTCCTGCATGCTCCTCGAACCATTCGCGGACGACATTGGAGCGATGTGGTGGAGCATTGTCATCTTGAAAGACTGCTACGTCGTCAGGGTGTTGAAATGTCAAAAACGGGTGCAGATGGTCTCCGATGAGTTGACGATACCGTGGACCATTCAACGTTTGGTCCAGGATAACCAGAGGGCCCATTCCAAACCAGGAAAATGCACCCCAGACCATCACTGACGCCCCACCACCCTACACCACCACCTGTTGGCATGCGGGATCCATCGTTTCGTGAGGTCTGTGCCACACACGGTGCCTCCCATCAGCGGGGTACAGTTGATATCGTGACTCATCTGACCATATGACGTTACGCCACTGTTGCAGAGTCCAGCCAAGATGGTTGGTGGCAAATGCACGCCGGAGTGTCCGACGACGCTGGGTAAGCATTGGCACCCGTGCAGGGCGACGGCTGCCAAACCCGAGGGCATGCAGATTCCGACGGATTGTCCACCGAGAGACGTTTCTAGTGCGGCCAGTATTGAATTGGTCTGTGATTTGCTGCACTGTTGCGTTCCTGTCTCTCTGAATCATTCGTCCCAGGTGTCGCCTGCTGGGACTGTTCGATCATTCAGGGCAGCTGGACACCCATACCGGTGCCTGTTGTGGACTGTGATGCCTTCATCTAGCCATTCCTGATACACCCTGGAGACAGTTGAGCGGGGAAAGCCAAATTCCTGCACCACTGCCGAAATGGAACATCCCATGTGTCAGGCACCTATTATCATATCCCGTTCAAAAGACGTCAACTCGCGACAACGTGCCATTTCTGATTAATCACTTGTCCAAGCTCTTCCCACAACATCTAATGGTCCATTCCCAGAATCCGTGAGCCATGCCCATCAATCAATGTGCTTGCTATCCCATGAGTTTTGCTAACTCAGTGTACAGGGAGAGTTTGCAGAGAAATAAAAGTACAAACCTCATTTCCATAAAAGTTGGGACAGGATGAAAACATGCGACAAAACAAAAATATTGATACACTGATGTATTAATTCATTTTATTTCAAAAGAAAATAGTTTATTGGGTAGGTATTTAAACACGCTCCAAAAATGTTGGGACAATGGGCGAATTACCATGGGGTGACATATCCTTTCTTTCTAATCACACTTTGTAGCCGTCGAGAAATAGATGACACCAATTTCTGTATCGTTTCAATAGGAATTTGTTACCATTTCTGCTGTACGAAAGTTTTCAGCTGTTGAACAGTTTGGGGTCGTCGTTGACCTATCTTCCTCTTAATAATTCGCCATATATTCTCTATCGAGGGACAAATCAGGACTGCAGGCAGGCCAATTTAACACCCAAATTTGTCTATTGTGTAGCCACTGTCCTGTAATGCGAGCCATGTGGGGTTTAGCAATAGAAAGGAACGGGGTCCAAAAAGACGTCGCCGAGAAGGCAACATATGTTCTTCTAAAATTAATAATAGTTATTAAATAAAAATTGAAAAATTAAATAATAATTAACAATTAACAAAATGATTAATAAATAATGAGTAAAATCAAAATAAAACTATAAAATCAAATAAAAAGCTGACGTTTCGGATAGAGACAGACTATCCTTTATCAAAGCAAAAAGGATAATTCTCTAAAGGCAATTAGAATATTAGACAATTATCCTCAAGTTATGAAAAAAGTACTAAAGGACGCCTTTCTATATAGTTGCCATAGGGAACAGTAAGACTATATTGGCTGAAAAAGCAGAAGACGTGTTGGGATAGGCCAGGAAGGAGGACAAATAGGAGGTAATAAGAGGGCCACGAAAAATAATGCAATAAGATAACACATACAAAATTAAAATTATAAAAAAAGTTTAGGAATGATAGGGTGTCTAGCAAAACGGTTTCGTAAAATTCCCTGGAGGAAAAAAAAAAAATTATCCCTGAAAAAATCCCTGACCGTTCCCGGTTACACAATTTTATTGACAAAGCCCGGTCGCTAGTCACCCTGTAAAATAGTATCGCATAATAAAAAGTTCACTAAAATAAAAGAGTACAGAGAGCCTATGAAAAAAAGTACAAGGACGGACACAAAATGAACATAAAAGTAGAAACATATGACAGAACATTAAAACTGAGACAAGATAAAAAAAAAAAAGAAAGAAAGAAGATAAAAGGCCCAGAGAGCCTGCGACAAATTAGGGAATAGCTGAAGTTGAAGAGGAATATGGGAAAGGTAATGAGGGAATGGTGCCTTTGCTAAGGTTAATGCCATTAGGGGTGAGGGAATTACATTTCCAAATAAGAAAAGACTCGAATTGTTTTCTTTCTTTTTTGTTATGGAAGTTACTACGAAGAATATAAACGCTGATGGCCTGTAAAGAGTGGCCAGGGGAATTAAAGTGTTTAGCGACAGGGGTGTCAGCATTGCTAAGAATATCAAACTTATGCCCATCTCTCCAACGTACTATTTCTAGCATACTTTGCAATGTAACAGGTAAATTAAGTTGTGAGAAGTGCAGGTCAGGTTCTGGTTAATCTTGAAAGTAAAGGAGGAAGCACTGCTGGAAATGGAGTTAAGAAAATGGCAAACGCCACAACGCTTTGCATTGCACGTTTGGAAGTGCGTGGTTTGGTAATAGCAGCATGGACCAGAATACCTTCCTGGCCTATCCCAACACGTCTTCAAATTCCTCTTCTGCTTTTTCAGCCAATACAGTCTTAGTGTTCCCTATGCCAACTATATAGAAAGGCGTCCTTTAGTACTTTTTTCATAACTTGAGGATAATTCTCTAATATTCTAATTGCCTTTAGAGAATTATCTTTTTGCTTTGATAAAGGATAGTCTGTCTCTATCCGAAACGTCAGGTTTTTATTTGATTTTATATTTCTAGTTTTATTTTGATTTTATTTATTAATTATTCTGTTAATTATCATTTATTTTTCATTTATATTTAATAACTATTATTTATTGTATTCCAGGGTTTTTGTGTCTCGTCCTTTTCTTTTATAAATATCCGTTCCTTCTTCTAAAATTCCAATATAGGCTTGTGCAGTAACGGTGTTGTTCCAGATGTGCAAGTTTCCCAAGCCCCACACCGTTATTGAAGCTGGCTTCTGTATAGCACGTCTGTAACAAGCTGGATTGTCCTTTTCCTCTTTGGTCCTAAGTACACACCGATGATTTTCGCCAACAACAAACATAAATGTAAATTCATCAGACCATAAACACGTCCCCACTGGGTATCAGTCTCCTTCAGATGGGTGCATGCCCAAGCCAGCACCTACGTTTCTGCAGTGTGTTTACGAATACCTTTCGTTTTGCATAATAGAACTTCGACTTACATTTTGTTAGGTGGCGGCGAACGGTATTTAACGATATGGCTTTTTGATAGAATCCTGAGCCCATTCTGCAATTTGTCACGGTCGAATGCATGTTTTTAATTCAGTGAGCGACGTCTGAAAAACCGAAGATCACAAGCAGTCAGAGTTGGTCTTCGTCCTTGCCCTTTACGAACGGCTATTTCTGCTTGTCCTGTACCTATTAATATTATTATGAACTGTAGAAGACGGAAATCGAAGATTCCTGGCTATTTCATGCCGTGATACATTGCTTATCTTGACCCATTTTCATTACGCATATCTTGACCCGTTGGCTTGCCTCGATCTATGTTGTCGTGTAGATGACTGTTTATTTTGTAACGTTCCAATGGAAGTTAGTTATTGCGTCCGACGGAAAGGGGGGGGGTGTAGGTTTTGTTTTACGGGTCATTGTGCGTTTTCTGGGTTCGTTATACTGGAGCAGTGGGTGGGGTAGTGCGATTTACGAGTACGGAAGCGTCAATGGTATGCTTAGATGTTATTTTGTGTTAGTAATTGTTAAATGGTGCGTTTTATGTTAGAAGGTTGTCTTTTGTTGAGCATTCTGTGGAGCGAGTATGTTGTTATGCAATGTGTTTGTTGTCGTTATGAGCGGTTGTTGCGATGGATTGTGGAAAAAGCGTATGAGAGTGAATTTTGAATTGTTGTCGTATTGTCGTTGTAAGTGTATTGTTTCGTAGAGTTTTGTATATGTTTTGTTTTGTTTTAAATAATAATAAAGAGGTTCTTTCTTTTGAGTAAAATGTTTTTGTTTTTTTTTTGGGCTTCGAAACGTGATGGCGTACGGATGTAGGCCTTCCGTGTGCGTTTTATGGAAAATAGTTTATCGCCTAACAAGAAAATGTTTTGCGTCGTTGGCTGTTTGTTCATGAGTCATGTGAGATAGTGAATGGAACGTCGTAGCGTATGTCTTCTAAGATTAACCATGGCAATCCTACTCCTTCTAAGGGAAGCGCTCCAGTCACAGGTGATCGCTACAATTATGTCTGGATGGGCCGAACGCCCGTAATTGTTGATGTCGTCGTACTTGTGGTGAGTGACAATTCTGTTTATCCCGCCGGTATACGTAGGAAGCGTAGTGAGTAGCTTTATCTTCAGCGTGCCGCCGAGCCTCCCGGCGTCGGCTCCGCTTTAGTGCAGAACTCACATTTGTAATTACCTGGGTGCCACGTAGGAAAACGAGAATACTCTGAAACTGTAAGGTCGCATCGTACAAATGTCATGTGTATTAGTATGATAGAATGTCTCTTGTAAACTTAATAATACTAAGAGCTTCTGATCTTGTAAGCACCATGGCTAAAGTGAGAACCAGTTGCACAGTGCAGCAACGCGGAGGGATATAAGGATTTTGGGTGAGTGGAAAGGTCCTCTCTGTTTCTGCTCGGCAGCTTGTATACGCCGGAGCACGAATGTGGAGATCATCCCCTCACCTGAGTAGGCTTGCAGGAAGGGTGCTGCGCCAGCCAAGAGGGGTTACAGCACCTTCCCCTTACTCGCCCCTAAAGGAGGTGCAGTGCGTTTTACTGCCTGTTTCGGGGGCGTGGCGCTCTTGAGCCGCTATATTCGGGGACTCAAATTTTTTGTTCCATGCATAACATTGCTGCCCTTTTGTTGCAAACATGAGTCGTTTGCACACGCCATGGGTGCCCACATGTGAGAAGGCAACTTGTTGATCATTGTCTCTACTTTTAGTATTAATGTATGAAGGGGCCCCTGAAAATTTGTTCGATTAAGTTTAAATATGCGAAATAATACTGTGTATTGATTTGACAATAGTATGTTGAATAAAGGAGTTGAAATGGCAAACATCTATCACAGTGTCAGGTTTGTTCCCTAACGTTTGGTCTCGAACCTTTGACTTCACAACCCCGTGCAAAAGAATTTGTGGTAGGTGTAGTGGGGGTATACACCTTTGGGGACCAAGGTTGTGTTCTCTGATGAGAAGCAGTTCAACCTTGATGGTCCCAATGGACTTGACTGGGAATGGGTGTACTCCCATTCACCCCAACGACGTCAAGCTGGTGGTGGCACAGTGATGGTGTGGGGAGCAATTGGATATCTTGGGAAAGTTCCACTGGTGGTCGTGACTGAACGTATGTGCTCCCCAGATTACTGTGAACTGCTTTGCCAACATCTCCCTGGCATCAGAGAAATCGCCAACCAGGACTCAATATTTCAACAAGATAGCGCACCGTGCCACAGAGGATAACAACTCCATGAACTGGTTACGTCACAACAGGATCAAGATTCTGGACTGGCCTAATCTCTCTCCAGATCTCAACATCATCGAGAACCTATGGGCAGAGCTGGTTCGCTTGGTGTATGACAGTGGGAGACAATTTGATAAGAATGGAAGCACTTACTGAAACAATATCCAACTAACATATGTGCAGAACTTGTACCACTCAATTCGAAACAGGCTCATTGCAGTGCAAAGTGCACATGGAGGGCCAAGTGGTTATTAGTGTACAGAAAAATGTATCTTTTCTCTGATATGTTACCTGTTATTCGAATAACAGCAACACCGAGCTATATTTTTGTCACTGGTGTTTAGAGGGGTGTCTGATGAAATGATTACTATCCAGTTTGCATAAAGTCACTGCCCACCTTGGCTTTACACATTGTAATACTGAAGGGTTGGTGTGCACTGTTCATTACTGTTCTTGATTTTCCCTCTTCGTACAGATCTCTAGCATCCACTGTTCTCTATTAGTACCTCAACGAGCCATATTTTTGTCATTGACTGTAAAACCATTTGTAACTTACTTACGGACTTCCCCTCGTACCACTGCAAGGACCTGATGATCATGAGAGCAAGAAGACTTCTTGGTCATCGAGATCAGCATGCATAGATAACCTGGAGTTGAAATAATTTTTTTCAGAGCCCCTTAATTTCACTAAATAAATTTTCAGTTTCGAGAAGCGAAGAACATAAAAATGAGTCATTTTTTTTTCTTTATTTAAATGTAAGCCACCCAAAAGGAATTTATTTTTTGTAATGCACATGGCAAATATTTTGTTTTTTCTATTAATAAATTAACAAAATTTAAAAAGTTATTTTCATTCAAAGTTAAAAGTTCCACTTTGTATTTGCTTGTCCATTCCTCAACGAGTTTGGAATCTTCCGTTTCCAAAGTGTACAAAACCTTCTGTGAAGTTTTAAGTTGTACACTCAAAGGTGGCATTTCCTCCTGCAGTTCGGTAGCAAAGTGTTTGATTCCTACGTCCAAAAGCCAAATTAAAAGGTACTGAGACGAATCATCCTGTAAAAAGGGAAAAAAAAAACATTTTGATTATTTTTAAAGACATGAAAACAAATCTGTTTATCATTTAAACGTGTACTTTTTGCAAAACCAATTTGCTTGCTGAAAGAAAGAAGGGTGGTCTATAAGTCTGCCCCCCCCCCCCTTTTATTTTTTGAACCGAAGCAGATATGTCAATTTTGATAAATCCAATGAATAGGAAGTTGTGGGTGGCCTATCCCATGGTGCACTTTTCATCATCCCAAATATGCAAATTAGGACACATTCAAAGTTTATCTCAAAAACCGTAAGGGATAGAGAAAAAAACCCAATTGCAAACTTGTTCAGCATTAAAATAAATCATCCAAAGCGGACCAACCAATCATCCACAATCACGTGGTGAACTGTTTATAGCTTACAAATAGTCACACTGCACAAGGAAAAACTGAATGTTGATATTTCCACCATGTAAAGCATGCAAATCAAAAAATTAACATAAATTACCATACCCACATTCACTTTCATGAAGAAAAGCAAATAAAAGGCTTGTTTCAGCACACAGAAGACAGAACAATTCCAGGATGGCAAGCTACACTGTTCCGGAAATGGTCAACATGATCTTCTGCTTCGGAGAGGCACGAAGAAACCTACATGCTGCAGTTAGGTTGTATCGAGACAGATACCCTAACGAACGCCATCCATCTCGTCAAACAATGCGTCACATTATTCAAAGATTCGAGGCTACAGGGAATGTTAATGCAGAACGAGGACGACAAGGCAACAAGGATACAACAACACTAGTTCTGGCTGCAGTTGCTACAAATCCCCACACAAGCAGCAGAGCAATTGCTGCAGATGTTGGGTGCCAGCAGAGAACTGTTCTCAACATTCTACATGCACATCATTTTTCACCCATACCATATTCATTGTCAGAAGGAGTTACTGCCATTGGATTATGTTGCTAGGGCCGCCTTCTGCAACTGGTTACTTACCTGCCTGGATGACAATCCAAACTTCATTCATGAGGTGTTGTGGGCAGATGAAGCAGAGTTCACCAGGGATGGAGTTATCAACAGGCACAACCATCATCATTGGGCAGATGAAAACCCACGATGTCTGCGAGAAGCAACTCATCAAGTGAACTGGAGAATCAATGTGTGGTATGGATTGTACAATGACACTGTGGTTGGACCGTATTTTTACGATGGAACGCTGACTGCAGAACGCTGCCGGGCTGAAATTCTCAACGTGGTAGTCTCAGACTTCATTGACAATTTGCCATTGGCCTCGCATCAGCGCACGTGGTTTCAGCATGAAGGAGCTCCTCCACATTACGGATTGGTTGTTCACGAGCGTCTAAGTGAGATGTTTGGACAACAATGGATTCACAGAGGAGGACCAGTTTGTTGGCCACCCCGCTCCCCTGATTTTACACCACTTGACTTTTTCTTGTGGGGATACCTGAAGGACAAGGTTTATGCTACGCAGCCCGTCTCACTGTAGGATCTGGTTCAACGAATCCAGGAAGCGTGCCGAGGAGTGATACCAGCCATGCCTGCCGAAGTTTTGGCATCAGTTAGGTTCCGTGGCCAATTGCGTTATGGTGCCCACGGTCGTCACATCGAGCATTTTGTTGACTAACTTTGTTTTTAAACTGTTTGAAGTAACTTGTTTGTGCAGTGTGACTGTTTCTAAGTTCACGACGTGATTGTGGGTGATTGGTTGGTCCGATTTGGATGATTTTTTTTTGTTTTGTTTGTTTTTTTATGCTGAACAAGTTTGCAATTGGGTTTTTTTTCTCTATCCCTTACGGTTTTTGAGATAAATGTTGAATGTGTCCTAATTTGCATATTTGGGATGATAAAAAGCGCACCATGGGCTAGGCCACCCACAACTTCCTATTCATTGGATTCATCAAAATTGACATATCTGCTTCGGTTCAAAAAATAAAAGGGGGAGGGGTCAGACTTTTGTATTCACCCTGTATAAAGACCAAGGAGAGAAAAAAAAATATTGGACATACACAGGGCTACAATAAATGATTTATACGGTTTCAAAAGCTGGATTTTTCCAATGTATTATACTGTGACGTTCCATGTCAGTTTGGGGTGTTACATAGGTCCAACGTGAACGGGTAACATAATAGTATTTGCATGAGCGATGCAAATTAGGACGCATTTGTTCGTTATCCCGTTGTTCTTTTGTTCCGTTGTGTAAGTGAGGGAATTGTTTCAATGTGTGGGTGCAGTGTGTGGATAAGTGTTTGATGTCATTTGTGTAGTGGCTGGTGTGCGTGAAGTCTTTCACGGGTTTTAACCCTTTTTTAGGACGTGATGTAACAATCGCTGGTTTCTCAAACAGAGTGCTTAGGGAAAAATTTCTCGATGCTTATTCAATGGGTGTGATACCGCCATTAGGTTACTCAATGCATAACAGGCAAAGCAAAAAAGCCTTAAGGTGCGTTCCCATAGCTCGCTTGGAGCTTGAAGCTTGACGCTTTGAGCGTGTTGCTTGTGATTTTTCAAGCTCAAGCTATCCTAAACACCAAGCTGATATGCGCTAGTTGCATGAAGCGCTTGGATTTTCAAGCTGATTTTCGCTTCAAGCGGATATCTAGGTCAGTTTGATTTTAAAGCTACAAGCAGCTTGGAAATGACTGAGGCACATGCGCAGTACGCCTTTCTCTCATGACAGCAATGGGTGCGTGCATGGGGTCGTGATGATAGTGTGAATACAAAGGAGAAAAGTGAAGGAAGAATTCCGCGAATTGTACATGTATTTGTTTCCCTTTTCTCCTTTGTATTCATGATTTGTTTGATGAATATCTTCAGTTTATAAATATTTTTTCTTTAAGTATTATACTATGGTTTAAATTTTTTTTATTAATATATATTTTATTTAATTTTATTTTATTTATTTATTTATTTATTTATTTATTTATTTATTTATTATTTTATTTAATTTTATTTATTATATTACATTTGATTGAGCTAATTTTATATAACTTTTAATTTCTTATTTTATATTACTTTTATTTTGTTTTCATTTTATTCATTTATTATACATTATATTCATTAATTAGTTTATAGTCTTTATTGAATTTATTATATATATTTAATTGTTATTTTGCTCATTTTATTTTATTAATTTGTGTATTATTACTTTAGTTATTACTTAAGTTTATTTAATTAATTATCAGTTCTGTTTATTTAAATTTAATTGGTTTTGTTTTATTTTATTTATTCCATTTATTGTATCGTCAGCGAAAGTAAAATAAATATCACGTACTGCTAAAGTGGAAATAAGTTTTCCTTTTTACAAAATACTTTTACGATTAATTATCAATAGCTTCTTAAAATTAAACCCTTTCTCTGTAACAACAAACGTTTTCGTGCATTGAGAGGCGCCATGTTGTTTTGAATTCCCGTCTGCGATTTCTCGCGAGACACGTTAGCTATGGGATAGCTTCAACGCTAGCTTGGCTTTTCAAGCTGAACTTTTCAAGCCATATTTTTCTAGCGAGTAGACTTTGCTTCCAAGCTCAAGCTTCGCTTGAAATCCCAAGCGAGCTATGGGAACGCACCTTTACAATGGCTAGCTTGGGAGCAATCAAAGTTACCGCATGATCAAATCATTTCAGCACTGAATGGACCTGAGAAACGCATCGGTCCACATCTTCTGGACGGTTGGTGTGAAAGCAAAAAGATAGTTTATGAATTTTACGGGTGTTATTACCATTCATGTCCTAAATGCACGTTTGCCACAAATCGTAGTGTCGAGAGCCGACTTACGAATGCAGAAAATTTTCAGTGTACCCTCGAACGTATGGAGTTTTTAAAAACAGAACTACCCGATCACACATTCAAAACATTATGGGAATGTGAATTTTCTGATTTGTTAAAACGTGATACCAAATTAAAGGCCTTTTGTGAAACGCTACAATTCGGACCAGAGACGTACATTTCACCCCGCGAGGGTTTTTACGGGGGACGTACTGAAAATTTCACAGCCGGTATTACAGAGGCATCTGAAACAGAACGACTTACATATCTGGATTTTACATCGTTATATCCCACGGTAAATAAGAGACAGAATTATCCAAAAGGACATCCTTTCGTGATTAAAACAGGTTTTACTCACCAGCTGTTTGCATACTTTGGTTTGATCAAAGCCACCGTACTTCCACCTAAGAACTTATTCATACCTGTGTTACCTTATCGTTGTAACAACCTATTGTATTTTCCCCTTTGTCGTACATGTGTTGAATCACAGTTGAAAAAATTATGTCCTCACACAGATGCTGAACGCGCCTTAACCGCGACCTGGCCCACCCCTGAGTTTTATAAGGCATTAGAAGGTTATACCATTGTGAAAATTTATGAGGTATGGCACTATGACAAACAATTTGTATACAATAAGGGCACTGGGGAAAAACATTTTTTCAGTGAATATGTGAACACTTTTATTGGAGGTAAAATCCAAGCCTCGGACTGGCCTCCATATGCCAACACTCAAGCCGAGCGAGACGCTTTTTTGAAAGATGTGTACGAAAAGGAAGGCATCGTACTAAACCCGTCAAAGTTTGAGAAAAATCCTGGTTTACGAAGTATTTGTAAACTTTCTTTAAATAACGCGTGGGGTTTTCTTGGCCTGAACACTACAAAACAACAGCAAACAGTTTTTGTTGATAGTTTTGCTGAATACTATAAACTTTTTAACACCCCTTCGATATCGTAAACGAAGACATTATCTTAATGGCATATAAAACAACTCATCCAACCACTCATTTAAAGGGAAATGTAGTTATCGCCTCATTTGTAACGGCATATGGCCGGTTAGAATTATATAAAATTTTAAAAGTTTTGGGTAGGCAGGCCCTTTATTGTGACACAGATTCGGCTATTTACCTTGAACCAAAAGACGTTAATTTACTACCGAGAGGCCATAATCTAGGAGATCTGGTTGACGAAGTTGCTCAAAAACACGGATCAAACATACACATCGAGAAACTGGTTGTTGCAGGGGCTAAGAATTACTGTCTGTACTTCTCGGATGGTTCTCATGAGCTTAAAGTGAAAGGTATCACATTAACGAGGAGTGCATCAGAAATCCTTAAACCAGCAATGATTGAGGGACTTGTGAAGGGTGAAACAGAGGGTTTACTCAATTCGGTTGAAGTACCTGTGAACTTCAATCTAGTACGTAACAAAACAGCTGCAACTCTACACAATAAACCCACAAAAAAAATCTACAGATGCACAAATCAAAAACGATTCACAATCTCAGGAAATTTAGCAAAGAGTTACCCTTATGGGTATTGCGGTGAAGTATAAAAAAAACAAAACACGCCCAGTGAGTTTTTTATATTCAAGTCAAAGTAAATGGCAAAAGTAGTAGTATTTATGGTTAATACGGGTTAGTTTAGGTATGACTAAAATAATCATTATTATTATTTTAAGATTAAATATTTGACATTGTAAAAAATTTGTGTAACAAAAATTGTATCAAAATTGTATTTTAAAGTTGTATAAATTCAGTTTTTGGAAAAATAAAATTTAAACTAATGTGTCTTATGTAAATTGAAATTTTTATTATTTTTATTTAAGTATTGACTTATTTAAATGGTAACAAGTGCAACAGAAATTAATTAATTAATTTAAATAAAGTAAAAACAGAAGTTATGAAATGAAAATGTAAAACAATTAAGTAGTGTTTACAAAAAGCCGAGGTGGTAAGTTGTAACCTGTTAGTATACAAACAAGGGATTGTTTTCATCAGACTTCAATTTTAGAAGGCATGAATAAGAAAACAGGTAATTGTATTCAAACAATTAAATTATTACAGCAATACCAATGAGAAAAAAAAAACAATATTGAATCAGGCAGAAAAATTTCAAGTGTAAAATGTTAAAAAATTAAACATTCGCACCTTTAATATTTTTAAAACGAGAAATTTAACCAGAAGTGTAAAAAAGTTAAAAATTTAACTAAGAGGGTAAAAAAGGTAAGAAGTGAATGAAAGACAAACAACAAAAGTAAATTTT
>JAHWFO010075485.1:6017-20869 GCA_023313115.1 Rhysida immarginata | reverse complement strand
ATAGCATTTGTAATAAAATATACTTAATTTATAGTCTGTGTTAGTTTTTATTTTAAACAAACATCTAAATGAAACGCTAAGTAATTAAAAGTTCTGTTTATTTTTTTAATAAGGATTTTATTTGAAATTCGACGATTTTTAAGCAAGTTGAACTTTCCGTTATTTTAAAAAAGAAATTTTTATTTACTTAATTTTTCATATTTTGACCTGTCAGATTTAATAATTTTTGCATAATTAGTTGTTCCATAAATTCACATTATCCATAAAATTAGATAATTTAGGTAATGTTAGATATAATTATAATTAATATAAATGAAACCATTGACTAGAACATTTATCTAATCATTTATAAACAATATCATTTTCTTATTTAGTTAAGTAAATGACTTTCATTTTATATTAATTTTAATGCAGATTAATTTAAATTTGTTGAAAAAATTTTAGGATGCTCTCATTTGAATTTAATTTTCAAAAACCGAGATTTTTAAGCAATTTTAAATATGACATTTATTTGGCAACAGTGAGCAGTCACACGTCGGTGACAATGTGTAAAACATTATATAAGTAGCTGGAAACTTTCGATTGATTCTGTACGTTGTTTTAAGGTGGCTTGTAGATTTAAAGAATATATTGATTTATTCATTTATATAAAATCATTTATATATTCATTGAAGAAGTTTGTTTAATTCAGTCACTTATAATTTTCTCATAGACAGCTTACCATTTCTGACCATAACCTGAATCTCATCATTATTCACCTCTGTCATCATGTTTTGGTTTACCTGCGTTTAATTCTAAATTTATGTATTTCTTCTCCTGTAATAATAACATTGTATTACTATTGAACATCTGTATAATTTTATATATGAAAATAAATAATTTTTATATCACTTGTACAGGATATGCAAAAAAGATGATAAAAATTTTATCTACAATTGTAAGATATTAGATCGATTTTTTTGTCACCTAACCGATAATGAATGAAATCTAAACTATAATTAGGAATTGTCTTTGATTTTTTATCCTGAAAAAAAAAATAAAACGCTTCTTTTCATTTATGTAGTGCAAGAAAACAAGTGTTAACAAATCGAAAACAAATTTCTAATACACAAAAGTGCAAAGTTGAACTAAACAAGATAAAAATGAAATACTAAAAATTAGACAAATCAAACTGAAAGAGAAATTCATTTTAGTAATAATAATAATAAATGATTTTTAATTCCAAACTCTTGTTTACAAGAGAGACGGAATGGGGTTAGCTGTATCCTGTTCTGTCAAACAAGTCAAAATAAACAAACATACAAAAAGAGACAAACAAATCATTTCAATTTACACACAAAAACATGTCAAATTAGGCAACAAAACAAAAAAATAAATTTTTTAGTAAAATTATTTTATCTTGTAAAATTACGTAATCTTGTAAATTCGTCATTGAATTATTTTTTTTCCCTCATTATTCTTGTTCTTGAAAGTTTCAATCAAAAAAAATCAAGCTAGCCACATTAAGCTATGATTAAGTATGGCAGAAACTGATTAATACTAGTAATATTAAATGGCAAAACTTATTTTCTCTAGCATTAGCAGTGGTTTACACTAGAGACGCAATAGATTGCATTTTTTAAACATCGATGTTATTGTTACGATGTATCTATGTTTTCCTTCCGATGTTATCGAAGATTTTATTCCGATGTTACTGAAATAACTTCACTGAAACTATTTTGTTTTGTGTTGCAATTGAAACTATATTTCTTTAATGTTGTTTTTGCAATTAAATTTTCTACTGAAAATACTACTACAGAAAAAAATCGATGTTTTGATTCGATGTTGCATCCCTGTATCCTTTTAGTTTAAACATTTCACTCAGGTCATCAGAAAATACGCTTTGAATCGCTGCTCATCTTACATCATGGCCTTCGAGATATTAGGCCTCTGCAAAAACCAACAAAAGAGGGCGGAATTCTTTAAGTGTTGCATGTACGTTGCTTCTGATTGGCCGGAGGAATTCGAGAATTAGCTGCTAGTAGTTAAGCACTCCTGTGAAGACATGTCAACTTGCCAAAGGAGCCCCTCCGTATTTAACAGCAATATGAGGAATTTACCCTGTCTGCTATACGCTATGGATTTTTCTTACGAAATGAAATACCAACGATTGACAAAGTATTGAAATATAAAATGAACAAGACGGTATGCCAAAGTTTTCACGAACAGTTTTGCATTGTGTATAGAGTGTGAGGAGTTTGCTCGAAAAACAACAAGGTTGCCACCTAGCGACAAATGCGCGAAAAAACTTGCGGGAATCAAGTGTATCAAGAGCTCATAAGGGGTGCCCTTATGAGCTCTTGAGAGTATTCATTAACACGTATTAAAATGAAATTCGACTTGGATTTGGGAAAATAAAAGAAAATGATTCCTTTATACTGAATAATTTGAGTAAAGGAAAGGATTTATATTTGAAAATGTATTTGGTTTTCGCGAAAGATAAGAAGGATTTAAAATATTAGCTTCTTTTAACGTAAAAGTAACGTTAGCTCTTTTTCGCTTCTTATATCAACTGTTACCTATTCAAAAAAATGTTTAATCTGATGATGAGAAATTTTCTCGAAAACGTTAATTTATTCCTGTTCTGTGTAAACTTTTTTCTTCAATTTACTTCTATCATTTGGATCACCTTCGTCAAGATTTATTTATTGTATTTTGTTACCATCATTTTTGATCATCTTCGACCTTTTTCAAGTTTTATTGTATTACTATTATCACCATCTTCTGCCATAATCTTCAAAGACTGCATCGTTTTCATCAAGTTTATTTCCATCTATCCACAAGATGGTTTTTCAAGCTTAGTGACTTTAAATTTATTTTGTTTTTTTGTTTTTTTTATATAAGTTAGTTTACGTTTTTTCACATTAAAAGGAAAATATCAAGATTTTAATTTAATGTTAATCAACCATCAAATGAAATAGAAACAAAGGTTAAAAAAAAGCAATTTTAGGAGTTTATTTAGAAAAGGATTAAAAAATTTTATATTAAAAATTAAATCAAAATTCTATTAAAGATCTCAATAGCTAGAAATTATATTTTTGGTGTTTGTAAATTTAAAATTGGAAAGTTTAGGTAAACTCATTTGTGCAGTATCCACTTCATTAATAAAGAAAGAGGATTAATTTTCCCCTTTAATGGAAAAATTCATCAAAACGAAAGTACAGAGAAGAAGGAAGTTTATTATCTGATATTTTAACTTATAAGTAAATGAAAAATAAGATTCTAATTCATTTATCTAAAAATAAAGAGAACACACTAGAGGAAGTCTCACTGCTGAAGAAATTTTTTTTTTGATGTTGTCAAACACATAAAATGTGTATTTTTTTTAAAAAAAAAACCCTATTAGATGTAAAAATCCACGGTTACTTTTATTACAGATTAAATTTAAAAAATGATTATTAGAAGCCCTTTTTAAGATTTTATGAGCTGCAACCATACACACAACAACTGTTTGTGAGAATGACTAGACGAAGCCATTTCAACTAAATTCGTTAATTTTCTGGAAGTATGGGCTTCGCAGAAAATTTAAGTAGATTCTCAGAAAATTAAATAGATTTCCCTTTCAAGCGTTTTTCCGGGGAATGAAACATTTGAAACAGATGATAGAAACGGATTCAACCCTTCCCGTACATTCTGATCAAAAAACGCCACCAGTTGGCGCTCTGCACAACTCCTCCTAATACAGTACTCTACACTGTACAGTAGAGTACACTCCTCACACTCAGAAGGAGGTAGGCTTCACTTTCAGTAAGAGAAAACGTGAAGCATATTTGCTCTGGTGATATGGTGATCTGGAGAAGAAACTATCTCCGATCTATAAAACAATACAGAGAAAAAAGAACTCATACGTGTTGTTGACTCTGTAAAACACAAATTCAATACTTAAAGAATTGATAATATAGCAAAATTAGCTGGTCTTAATGTACTACGTCTCCCCCCCCCCTATCATTGCGACTTAAATCCAATCGACATGGCTTGGAGCTGCTATATCACGAGTTACAAAAGAAAATTGGGAGAATTATGTGCGACATGTGAAAGCTGAAGAAGAAAAGTTGTGGGAGCTCGATGGCCTGGTTGAAACGACGGTGGAGCGATTGGCATTCTCCGTTGGTGATTCGACCAATTCAGACTCCGATAATGTAATGAGCGGCGTTGATGAACTTTAAATTTTTTTGTGCTTAAACGGCCCTTTTCAGCTCTTCTATCAGCGTAGGCTACGTCAGGGCCAACATATTAAGGAAAGAGACAAAACCATATTTACTGCATATTTCATTAAAGGGCGCGTAAATTAGGATACACATTTTCAGGTAAGTTGTCAGACTCATTTGCACGTAACGCTTGTAGTGCTATCAACTTAAAGTGGGCTAGACTAATAATTAATTTTATTTAACTATAATTTTCATTATTATTGATATAAAGAAATAAACATATATTACAGATTAACAGTCTCTTAATTTATCACTTAGCTATCATCACTTACGTAGAAGCATACGAGAAACTAATTTTGACGTTTAAGCATAACAAAGCACCCCCCTCCCTTTCATCCATTCCTGGGCCCACGTTTCGCATTAAATGTGTTTATCCGATATCAGTGATCGTACATACGGATTTAGTTATGTAATGCCAATATCCTATCATATTTTCGTTAGGATCCATTTTCTCGCAGTCTGGTTGGAGTAGAAACTTGTCTTCATGCTGCGATAGGAGAGAGCACGGTGTATAAGGTGAGAGAAACGGCGGCTGCTGCTGCTTCTACTTATTTCGAAGAGCTTGTATCGAATTAACGAAACATGCACGATCCATAAAATGAAATAGAACTCTTATGTACGTATACTATGTACTTTTAGACGACTATTTAATACATGTTTTCTTTAATCAGTCTTCCAAAATTTCAATTTAATCGACGCGTCGCGACGACCAGTTCAGCGAGCGTCCATTTTAAGCTACTAGCATAGCCAACATCGTCCATTTTAAGCTACGAGCCTGTTCATTTAGCCTTCAATCTATTGTTTGCACTGTCGCCGGTGTGTTTCGTCACCTTGTCAATAGAGGCGCTGCTAGTACGCCAAACAACAGAGTTGACTGAGGAGAGTTAGTGTTCGACATATTTTAAATCTAGCATTGCATTTAATTTTTAACAGTCCAAATATTTTTTATTTAAATTTCTAACTAAACTGTACCCATTGGTTCACGGGTTAAATGTCTTTTAAAAAAATTTCAACAGCTTTTTCAATTGTTTAATATAATATTAATTACAATGAGTGCTCCAGCTATTTTCTGCAATATCAAAACTATTTATCACTGACTTAATATGTCGTATCATACTTAAAAAATATTAGTAACTATGTTCAACAATAACAATAGTAGTTAGAGTCCAAGAATAGGTGCATATTAATGAGGTGGGCATGGCCTAATCCAGCCAATCAGCGTGCAGTATTCGCATCACGTGACCCCCCACCACCCCTTCCTGCACAGGCGTTCAACCAATCTGCGTGCAGATTGCGCCTCACGTTACCCACCACCTCTCTCCCCGGTTTTGGGCGTTGGCCTTTTAATTGGGCGTTGGCCATTTAATTTGGGCGTTGGCCTTTAATTGGGCGTTGGCCATTTAATTTGGGCGTTGGCCTTTAATTGGGCGTTGGTCTTTATTTGGGCGTTGGCCTTTATTTGGGTGTGTCCTGAAATAAAATTAATTTTATAATCCTCTGATGTACCCCTGGTGCTTGTGCTGGTGCTAAACACCAGGGTGGAAGATTAGAGGGTCCTGATGCTCTCAGCAAAATCCACTTGGGTGGTTCTGTCTTACAAGTGTACACCGGTTGATTCGCTTAAATACCATTGATTCCGGCTAGGGGATTGGGTACTGGCACCTCAAACGGATTACCTAATTACTAATTTACTATTGTTTTCTCGGGTAACCAAATTTTTTCCAAGCTCTTTTTACAGTTTTCTAAATTAAACGAATACAGTTTCAAGATGTTTTGTTTTGTTTTTTTAAATTTCAACTAATGGATACATTGTTTCAAATGACAAGTGTGCACCTGAGTAGGGACTAATGTTGTCTAAAAGGGTGGGTCTGAAATCTCATATAATTGCTTATAAATACAACTAGGACACACAAATTGATGAAAGGGTCATATTCATTAACTTTTTTAGCTTATTTTAAAGCTGGGCTGTTTTGAAATTTTGTTTTATTTTCAGTTTTGCCTCTCTCGCTGATTGCCTTGGCTCGCATGAAGGGTTGTTTTTTTTTTTTCTTCTCAGGTTGAACCTGGTTGAAATGTTAAATAAAAATACAAATTTCACATTTCTCAATGCCGCTGAGGCATACTTGACTCTCTCTCTCTCTCTCTCTCTCTCTCTCTTTCTCTATACAAAATTTGTACAACTTTGGCTCACAGAGGTTGATAAACGCATTGTTTGATTCCTCAACCTCGCGATATTCAGTCGCCCACCCCACCTCTCTCTCTCTCTCTCTCCCTACTCCATAATCAATACAAGTTTGCAAAAGGTTGTTTAAAAATTGTATTCTAAAAAGCGTTTTCGCTCTCTCTCTCATACAGTATACAACTTTTATGTTCACTTATGGTATTAGGATACGTGCGTGATATGCTTCGTACTCTTTATAGTGCAAAAAGTCTGTATTCAATTTAAGGCTATGATCACATGCGCCGATTTAACATCACTCGTCACAAGTCGTTAAGTTCTCAAAGTCGCGCGCTTGTTGGTTTGTTTTTACAGTTTGAATTTTATAATTTTTACTTAATAAAATCTGTACGTGGACTATGCTTTCATTTTACGACACTCTACAATTCACGAGTTGATGACGTTCGCGTTGGCGAGCATCGTGATTCCTTGGGTAGGCACTCACGGCCACATTGCTTCTCGGGCATACTTTCTCAATGACGTGGCCTCGATGGCTTGTTTTTTCGGTCTAATTACACTGATTTTTACTTTTAAAGGTTTGTCATGGGTATGTATGTTCGTTTCACTGCCCTTTTTACGATGTGTTGCAAGTTGATTGATGTTGCGACTGTGTGTGCGTCTGTGTATTGCGCCTATGTGTGTGCCTGTTACGTGGATGGTGCTGACTCTAGGCTACGGACACTGCGACATTGTTGTTCAGCGCGTTCGCTCGGGGTTGCATTGTTCACGTGTTTGTGTTTGCTTAAAAAACCCTGTGTCTTCAGCCAAAGATTTATGTGATATGTTTTTCTGTACTTTGTTAGGTTAGCCTGTTCTTTCATCGTTTTGTTTTTGTTTTCCCCTAATTAAATTCTCTCCCGCTTACATATTTGCACAAGGTTGATGTCGAGGTATTCGCACGAGGCCTAATAGCTGTGTATAGCAAAGTCAGGCGCTACTTTCGACGCGCAGGCTAATTCAAACTAAAAATCTACGTATCTGACAATTCAGGGTATTTGAAATACGTTTTGTTTGTTTGTTTGTGATGTATCGACGTTTTCACATTACTTTCAGAGTTTTTCATCTAATTAAAAAAAACGTACGCCCTTGTTATCACACAATTAGACAGGGGTAGGCTTAACGTGCTCGTGTGGAGTACAGCCCCGTTCGACACTGGGAGTGTGCAAGCTATTCCGGGCTAAAATTCCTTGCATTTTTCTAGCAGGTATGCGATATACGTTTTTGCTTATGATGTATTGGTGTTTCCCCCCATTCGTTTCGTGTTTTTTTCCCGACTAAATTAAAGGCTGTCCTATTTATAAAAGTGTACGTAATTCTTACCACACCAGCCGTACGAAGCCTAGCGCATCAGAGCCGTGAACAGCGGAGACAACAGATGTATTCAAAGCTCATGCTAATCTAAGCTAAAAAATCCTTGTCTCATCCGTAGGGTTGCTGCATTTTGCTAATGTAAAAACGGAGTGTTTTTAATTTTTAATACAATAGCATTATTGTTTCACATGTGCGGTAGGACTTGTTCATTTCTTAGGTCTCGCGGTCATTCGTTACCTTGGAAAATTTATCTCCACATGTCCATATCTCTGTTTTTCTGTTTTACATTGATTTATTATAAAAAATAATTACAAATAATATTGATGATGATGATGAAAAGTATACAGGTTTTCAGTTTTAGTTACTATTTACTGAATGTTTTTTATTCCCTATAATTTTAACTGACGTGTTAAAAAATAAAATTAAATAAAATAAAACAAAATTCTGCCTTTACTTTTAATGTATTTAGGCTCGTGCAAATGTTAAATTTTCTAAGTTAATATGCATTGCATAATAAACGTTTAAGTGCAAATTATACTTTTAAGGTATTACAAGCTCACATTTTTGAGGGGGTCGTAGGTCAATAGTGTTTCTTATTAATGCAGGCTTCATTACTTTTTTTCTATTGTTTGGTTATTTTGGGCTCTTTTGTTTGTAGACAAGACAGCGAAATTGTATGACAGGGAGGGAAGAGTTTGAGGTCTTCTCTTTCCTCGCTTGGTTTTTTAGTGGTTCATAGGTCTATCGTATAAGCAGATCACTCAGGCGCTTACACAGACTTCCTCCTAATTTCTGCCTGCACTTGGTGGGGCAAAACACCTGGCGTACCGTCTCAAACAATGCCAACATGCAGTTGTGAACACAGAAGGTTGTTTTTAGCAACACACTGCTTTGTCCAATAAGAACGGTTAATAGTATATAATGATAGCCCCATTAGCCCAAGATAATAGCGTGCCTATCTATCCATCGCTGACCCCCAATCTGACTAGATGCAGTGGCATTCGTTTCGGGCCTTGTTACTCTTTCGACTGAAATTTTTGTTTTAATCAATTTTTTCGTTCACTTCATCATCAATTTACTGTTTGTTATTCATTCGTTTGAAAAAAAGAAAATTGTTTTTCAAGGGTTCCTTTGTTAAACGACAAGCCCTACCTCCTAGTGAGTTGTTGTTTTTATGTGAATTTAAGCTAAAACTGTGTGTTTAAAATTACAAATTTTACTGTTTTCAACACTATCGAGGTTATACGGGTTTCTCGGTACTAATATATGTCTGAAATGATTTGCTGTGATCGTTTAAAAAGGCAGCATTTCTCGTTGTTTCAATTCGATATGGTTAATCTTATCTTCATCTCTCTCTCTCTCTCTCTCTCTCTCTCTCTCAAGGTTTTCTTACTCCTTAATCTTTTGTAAAATACAAATGCTAAATGACATCTTTTCCTCTGGGGTATTTGTCAACGCATACAATTATACAATGTTTTATGCTACATTTCTGTTTTCTCTTTTGACACAAGCCACACTTACACGTATTTTTTTATTTATTTTTTCTGTTTTTCTTTGCTGATTTCTTACCTTCAACGGGTTGCAGTTAGGGTGATGTGGGCTGAGACATAGTTCAAATACACGTTTTTCCTATTAATGTTAGGGGTTTGCACTGGTTAAGGAAACCAACCACACCCTCTTCTTTTTAAGTTCCTCCGATTTTTATGATGCTTTCATTTACTCTCAGCGTTGGTAATTGTTCAAAAACGTTGATCCCCGTTGATGTCTGTTACTGTGTTCTCGACGATTGCGAATGCTTTTGTACTAACATTGTCTATACATTTCATCACCAGTTGATTAACTGACATTGTTAAAAAGTTTGAGGCTCTTGAAATTAATTGAACAAAGTTATTTCTTCAATTCAACTATTCTTTTTATTTTTTGGGTTGAAACTTAGGATTTTTATCTTCTTTGCTGTTGATTATTTCAACAGTATACGTAAAAAGGTGTAAGCAGAGGGGTCCTATAAACAAATTTGTACAAAACTGTTCTCAGCCAACGGTACAAAGTTTGTGTGTACAGTGTTTGGGCATGAACAGGGTTGCAGATCCCCTACTAACTGCGTTTTGAGGTAATCCGTGTTAAAAAAATTGTCGTGTCTTCCCGTTAGGGTGTGTGAAATTTGTTGCCTCATTTGTTTCAAGGTTATTCGGCTAATTAAACTCTGCCTCTTCATAAATTTTGTTGGCACATTGTTTCAGTTGATTACTGATAACCCCTGGGCTGCTAAATTAGCGGATTGACATCGTAAAAATTTATAAACACTGTTTCTCACTATGTATGTTTAATTTTCTTCTACTCTCTATGATTTCTGTGTTCTGATTGTTCCGTTTGTTGTTTGTATTCTAATTAATTTTATCCCACTCGCTCAATGTTTACTTTTTTTTTTTTAGGGCGTACAGGGATAGTGTAATATAGGTATTCTTCTATACGTGCTTTATGTTAATTTTTGGTTTAAAATATCACTATGGCATTTTACTGTTAGTTGTATGTGTATCCTAAACAGTCCAGTGGGTAGAACATCAGGTCAGCATTCACTGTTTGAGTGTTGGTGTGAGTTCGTTTGTCTGTGACTGTAGGGTACACATTTTTCGGTCAGGCCCCGTTTTTTAACCTGTTATACACACCGTGCTAAGGTCAAAACTCGTTTTCCTTTTCTTTTCTTTTTTTTTACCGTTGTTTTTTACAATTTTTGATGTCATTAAAAGCTGTTTACGACTTTTTGGTGCCAGACTAACCTATGATTGACAGGGATGAAATACGATTGTTTTTTGGTTCATACGAGCTGCCCCATCTTTAGGGCCACTGATTTTTTCACCTCGTTAAAGTGTTTCTTTTTCAGGACATGAGTACGCAATGGTTACCGCGTTGGTCAAATATTACACTAGCCGCTATGGATGTCAGCTAAGCAGGGATCTGATGGGCTAAACGTTCGCACTAGCCCACGCTAAAAATTCTTTGTGATTTCCAGACATGTTATGTGAAATACGTTTACCTTTAGTTTTTGCTAGTATTTCGCATCATTAATGGCTTTCATTTCGGCATATTTGTGTGGGCAGGAGGTAACCACGTTGTTCGAGTATAACGTTCACCACGGTGAGCATCACTTAAACCGGCAGTTGATATGATAAATGTTTGCGCTAAAGTGTCTTCTTGTCCTGTACCATGTTTTATGCCCATAATTCAAGTAGTACATTTACCGAGTTGTTTGACATCTAAGTCGTCATCTGTTACGTTAAACGTTTGCGCTAATCCACGCTATAACGTCTTTGTGATTACAGCTCTGGTTATGTGAAATACGTTTCTCCATTAGTTTCACTTGTATTTCGCCTCGTTAAGGTCTTTCATTTCGACATATTTGAGTGCACACGAGGTAACCACGTTGCTCGAGTACAACATATGCTGCAGTCAACGGCAACCAAGTCGGCTGCTGATACGATAAATGTTCACGCTAAAACGTTTTTTTGTGATTTTTCAGCGATGCTGCATGCGTACATATACTGATTTTTGCAGCCAAAATTTCATTCATTCATTAAGTCAAAATGTTCTAAAAATTAAAAGTTTTCGCTCGGATGGTTGGTTGGCTGATGAATTAGCTTGTTATCTAAAGATTGAAAACATTACATGCATTGCCTTAAATTGCCAAACACTGGCACACATTACTATTATGGCATTGTACGGTTGTAATTCCGCACCCGATTGTGAATCTATTCACGACAAGGCTAGTAGAACTCCTTTATGGCAAAGCCTCATTTATCCAAAATGGTGTACAGTTATGACTAACTATGACCAAATGATAGCCATTCTTGCTATTCTGAATGCTTCAACAGCAGATCAATGGCTCTGGAGGTTACGCAACACAGGCCTGATGTGAAAACGCCAACAAGCACTATTGGAAATGCTTAGCTACAAGCTCTCTAATTCGTCCACGTTCTGAGGTAGCCGTGTGTGTGGGGAGTGACAAAAGTAAATATCTTGTTTTGGCAGCCAGGGTTGTCGTACGGTAGCAAACGTTCTCCAATGTCAAACGTCTCAGCATTTTTACACAACAGCGTAGTTAAGGTTTTAACATGCAGTATGTCAACGTCACAGTTAAAAACATGTTTTCGCTCACAATACCAAACACAGACGTATGGGCAGTAAGAAATACGACAGGTATTCATTTTATGGTACATATCACAATTAAGTTCGATTTTAAAATACATAAACAAAAAAATGCCTTTAAATGGTAAGCAAAATAACAGCTTCTACGGTCTGCCTCTTCAGTGCAAACTATTCTTATGGTAGTCATCTCATGCACTCCTTGCACAAACTCAGGTTTCATACTTTCAAATACGATGTATTTCGTTCAGTCATAGTGAAGGTTTTGAAATGTAATACAGAAAACCAACCCGAATTTATCTAACTTTTACATTCTAAACTCGTTACCAACAATTCAAATCGGACGTTGGTACCACATGTATTTGTTCGTTTAAGAGGTTCAACAGTGTAAAAGTGGCAAATTCAAAACACTCAAACAAACTCCAAACAAACAAACAAACAAACAAACTCAGCAAACACCTCTTACATAGACAAAGCAAAATACTTGCAATAATCACGTCTTCATCCAAGTCGTTATTTATCAACGGTAAGGCTAGTACTCAATAGCCATAAATTATTTCTAAGGGTTAAGATACCAACATTTGACACACTGGGGTAACATCTCACGGCGTTAATAAAAAATTATATAATCATCAACTCATCCGAACGCGGCGATAGTGACTTGGCGGCAGTAAAAGGTCCGCGATGGGCCGTCCTGCGCCCACGCCCGACCCGGCTGTTTCGGACCGCGCGCGTCGGCCTACCCGCGCTCCGGACAGCCCCTGGGCGCAGTACGGCCCGATGGTGCTATCGAGAGCACGAGTGGGCTAAGGCGCGCCCGCTAGTTCTCCCACGTGCCCCAGAGAGCCCCGGGGGGCGCTGCCTGGCCCCGCCGCGTGCTGTACGGCGCACAATCGGTCTTATAGAAGTACGTACGCACGCTCCTTGCTTGCGGGGCTTTCCGGCGCGCATCTCGGGAAGGGGGCTACAGCCAGCCCCGTGCTCCAGGACGCCCATTCGAGCTTTGTTCACCTGTCTTTTAGCAAGTGTGTTGAGAAAGTTAGTTAGTTAGGTTACATACAGATTTATTCATTTATTTAATAACAATTTAATAGGTTAAAATGCGCTGCCATCGGAGTCCGTTTGCTCCTCGCCTTGACTCTCATCTTCTCCTTCGCTTATGCTGGAAGCTTCTTCCGAAGGGGTCACGCCTTCCGAAGGCGTGATGTTCAAAAAACTGTTTACCTTGCAGTACGCGCTTTGATAAAAGCTGGCGTTCCCTGCTTGATAATGCTGTGCGGCTGTTGACGGAAAGTGATTTAGATACCGATGTATGAACGAGCCCGGCGATCCGGACATCACGCTTAGCGAATTCAGAATCCTTCTAGCATCGCGAGCTCCAACGACGGGTAGCCCGTGCTTCGCCTGTAACATGGTGAGCTGGCGATCGATACGTTTCAGTGGCCTTCCACTGGAGTTGAACACAAGGGTATCCGTCGGTTCCCTGGGCGGATTCTGTCCCTCTCCTTCACGGCGGAACCAATCCAGGACGTCGGCGAGTAATCCTTCGATCACGATGGCACTGGCTCCCTGCTTTTCGGTCTTGTGGTGCCGGACGAGCGCGACTCTTGATCCGCTAACGCTTTTCGCCGTTCGGTACTCGTGGAGGGTTAAATTGCAAAGCACATCGGGCCTTTTGCCCTGCACGAGGGAGACACACGCGGCACAGAATCCGATGAGATAGTTCCGCTCTTTAGGTCGTAAGCGCGCTTTGGAGAGCAGGCTCTTAACGGTGGCAGCCACCTCTGGGCTCTTCAGTGCCGCAGTAAGGGCGTATTTCGCCCGCTCCTCATCCACGTCTCCACCGATGGTCTCGTAGAGATGGCCTTGCATCCGGTCCCGCCCCCTGTGAAGGGAAGCCCTGGCTCTTAGCTTCAGACATTCGCACAGCTGCTCTATTTTCAAGCGGAAATTCGGGTCGGACAGGCCCTCGTTTCTCACCAGCTGAGCGGCTAGGCACTCCGTGAAAGCGGTAAGGTATTTCTTAAGAGTCTGTGGGCGAATTTTGCGTTGCTCCTCGAATAGCTTCAGACTTTCTTCCACCGCCCGTATGTCGAATAGGGGTACCCAGTTGGTTGGACCGCCAAGAGTAGGCTCTAACTTTTGCCCCGCAGTCTCGTAAATGAACAAGATTATAACTCTGGCCAAGCCAACTTTGGCTTTCCAATATTTACTTGTGTCCTCGATGTGTTCGGAATAGAGTCCAAAGAAACGCTCTTCGGGTTTACTCGGCCTAATAACTTTCCCGCTTCTCAGCGTCTTACTCTGGAACGAAGATGCCAATCGTGGAGCGGCAGTCCCCGAACTTTCGCCCTCGGACGGGCGGCTGCTACCGCTGCTGCTGCTAGTCTCATCGTCGTCGGAGTGTGACGATCTCGGTGACGATGTGGTCGCCTGCTCTTCAGCCGCATTCACGCGATGCTTTGCCGGCGGCAGTTTTAACAAATTTGCGTCTAATGCTTTCTGACCCAAAGCCATTAATTCTCTTTTCCGTTCGACGATCAGCTGCCTGCGACGCTCGGGGGAGTGAATTTTATGCGCTCGGACAAGGTGCTGGTTCGCGTGCTCGTAATTCTTTGATCTCCAGTGGCAACCCTCTACTGGGCACTTTAGCTTGGTTTCGGACATTTTGAATGTAATACGGTTCTTTCTCTAGATTTTTCGTGGGAACACGCCACAGCGGGCCTCGAGTGGGAATTACGTCGTTTCTAAAAATGTTTCAGCTAGGGTAAGTCGTCTCCTCGTAACCAAACGTAATCCGACCGTCATCGGCCCACTGCGGTTCGGCGAACCAGCACGCTGGACCGACCGGGGTTAAAGTGGTGGTGAGGTTACCCCGGCCTCGGGCTAGGGGCGTATTAAGCTTCCCCGCCTACGAAGCAAGTGGGGCGACGGCT
>JAHWFO010075482.1:0-11049 GCA_023313115.1 Rhysida immarginata | reverse complement strand
GCCGTTTTTAAAGTGTTTAAAGACTGGACTGTCTTCCAAAAAAAAAACTGAGTCATTATCGATTGGTGAACGCTTGGGCGGAAAGGAGTCTCCAGAATTGTAAAAGACAACATAAGGGCAACAGTGCCGCAAATTACAGCTCATCTTAATCAAAGTTCTTCTCAAATCTTCTCAAATGATCTTTGAACTCACTGCCCGCCGTACACAGAATCATTTGGAATATGAAAGCCTAAGGCCTGTTCGAACACCTTTGGCGTCTGCCGTCTCCATTTCGGTAGTCGATAACTGGAAACAAAATTATATGATCCGATGGCCAAGTGAGAATTTGCTGGAAACCGAAAGAAAGCATGCATTACTCTACAACCTTTCAAGCTGGTGGAGGCAGCGTTAGGTTTGGGGAATGTTTGCCTTGCTTGCTTGCTTTGGCCCTTTGATTCGTGTTGATGAACTTCTATCGCATATCATATCTAAATATCGTTGCTGAACAAGCTCATATTGATGTTATATCCCAGTGGAGATGGCTACTTCCAAAAAGATGAGTTCCGCCACAGTGCTCATATTGCACAAGATTGGTTCAGGAGTATGAAGGAGAGTTTACTTAGCTTAGGTAGCCCCCACAATCTCCAGAATTCAATCCCATTTAGCATTTGTGGGTAAATTTGAAAATCGGACTGCTGCATCCACAACTTCAGATTTCACACAACTGGAAATTGCTATTCATCAAGAATGATCTCCGATTCCACAAACCACCTTCGTATTAATATCTCTTGGAGTCCACGCCAAGAAGAGTCGACGCATTAATGAGGAGATGGTAATAATAAATTGGCCACTCAGTGTATAATTTAAAAGTTATTGAAATACTTCGAAGTGGAAATAAAATTTATCAGACAAAACTTAGGCATTCAATTGCTGTTGGGTTTTTTCCCCTTTTTTGCAGTTTAAACTCACAACTTTTCGGAAAATCTGTTTGCACTGACGACCTAGTCAGATCGAGTCTTATCACCCTGTTGTCTATAAAAGAAAATTGCCTGCATCTTGCCATCTCTCGATAAATAGATCCGAGTCTCATCCAAGGTGACTGTTTTTTCATTTGTCGCCTCCCAAATGGCGTTCATATAGGTACTGTATCTGCTTTTGGTTCATTTCTCTGCAGTGAGTCTTGGCAACAAAGCTTGAACTTAAGATGGCGTTCTCTTTTCTTGATGAATAATACCGTTTACCGAAGCAGCAGAGGTTCCAATCTTGTTTGCAATGGCTCGTTGTGTTGGCGGATTTTCCGTAAGGACTAGCCTCTTCACTGTTCGAATGTTAGCCTTAGTATGCGAAGAGCAAGATGTTGATTGTTTGGTTTCATTTGTTTTCTGCGTTTGATAACTTTTATTACACCCTTCTTGGAAATAATGAAACCTTTTTCTTTACATTGTTTTGTTATTCTAGAATAAAAATAACCAGCGTCGGAAAGGGGGATTCAAATTTTTGAGGGAATTTTGGCAGCAAACTTGAAAATGAAGAACGGAATGATAAGTTCGATTGTTCCGAATTCATGTGTAAAGTTTTCACGAGCCTCGTGCATTTCAAACACCGTGCTACGACATTGTAACAATCGTCATCATGAAACAACATGAAACAACCCTCCGTGTTTTGACCTGAAATTGTTGGTTGGTTGGTTGGTTTATTAGAATTTTTGGCGTCAACTACTAAGGTCATTTTGCGCCTTTTACACAAGTTATATCTGTACGCAGCCCGGGGCAAACACAAACCTCCATGCCCATGGCGGGATTAGAACCCACGACTTGAAATTGTATTTTAAAAGAAACAATTTCAAAACGAAATAGACGTAATTTACAAGTTCTACCTATAACCCTCTTTCTTTTCAGATGCAACATATTTTTGAATTTGCTATAGCATTAGATGAATGCGAGGATGCGCGTTAATGGGCGTTATCTTTTGCAATTTGCATAAAAGGAAATCCAAAACAACGACAAAAAAAAGATAAAAAATATAAAAAGGCGACTGAGAGTCCAACAACCGCTCTGCGTTATTTTTACAAGTCTGCTGCAGTTTGTCACAGGAAGAAGGGAGGGATAGGACAGGGGAGTGGGAAATAGGGGATCAGGGACAGATCGGACTAATGTAGATGTAATCTCACCGTAAAATTATCTCCACCCCATGGCAGATGGGTGAACGGGTGATTGACGCCAAGGTATCATCATCACTCTGCCAAATCACTGCTGTTGCACGCGTTCTATGGGAAAAGGTTGGGTGGGGTTAGAGATAAAAGAGAAGGGAAAAAAGAGCAAATAGGGTACATATCACTGTATATTGGAAGAAGGGTAAGGGGTGTGATGATAATGATGAGGTTGATGATGATAATGATGCGTGCGATTTTAACAAGTGTGCGTGTGGGCGTTGGTGAGTGTAATCTGTGCGCATCTAATTGTTGGCAAACGTCGACTCGCTCGCTCTCTTTGACGATGACGAAGAGCGGCACTTTTTTTCCATTTCCCAGTGGGCATTGCGGCGATTGGGAAGTATGTAGCAGCCATTTGCAATAATAAGAGTTGGACACGGTTATTCCATTACGGGCGATTGAATTGAGGTTGGAGAGGAATTGGCTCGGCGGTTCGTCTCTCGAATTGCCGCGCATGTTCCTCCTCCGACGGCAAACATTAATAAGCGACGGACGTTTTACTCTTCTTGTTGTTTATTGTCATTATTTTTTGGTCTTTCCTGTGTGGTGTGTTTATTTTTCCACTCTTGATAGTTTTGACAGATAGCTATCGTACCGGGGGGTTTCAGTTTTCGCATCGGTAGATTGCAGTATTTTCGGTACGCGGCTCTTTTAATAATGGAGAGAGGGGAAGACGAGGTACGGGCGCAACAGTTTACTAGTTTGTTGGGGAGTTTTGTCAATGTTTGTGGTCTCTTTTAATGCGTAAACGCTCTCGACAAGAAGTTGTTTATTTTACACTTACTGTAATAAGAGCATCGAGCTGCTTTTGAAGATTAAAACGGGATGGCTTTTTTAAGGCGCGGAATGATGTAAACAAAATCGCTCTACATAACTGATCCTACTCGATAAAATCTTTTCATCTTATTTCATTAAGCGCCTCAACTGATTACCAATGTAACAATGTCCTAACCTGAGTTTAGATTAGATATCTAGAAGGTACAGTATACCATCTGGAACTAGATAAGCGAAGAACGTGTTCATATCCCCACAGAACTCGCTTCACATATAGGTATGATTTGTGTACAAGATTTGCATTTTTTTCTTTGCCTTTTATATGCTTCATATGATGATGAAAATCAATGTGAACGTGGCAATCTCCGTGCCATGTTCCTCTGGCCGGTTAACTATCTTCTGACCACGATGGAATAATGAAACCATTATCATCCTGAAAGATAACGTTGTCATTAGGATGCATTTGCGTGTAGTACTCAGATGTTGCGTGACTGTGATTAGGAGACAACGAGCAGCCCAGGAAATCGAACTTTACTCCATAAATCGCTACCGGAATTTCGAATACCTATGGCGCATCTTCGTGCAGAATGATGCTTTCATCGAATGTAAATTATACAGTTGATTGCGTGATTCCTGCGAGTACATGTGCATTTTACCAATTGACTTTGTGTTGACTTGCCATTCGATGCTAGCTCTTAGGATTTGTGTATCTTCAACGGCCGTTGCTGATATAGTCCTTTGCATAGTGTTCCCAGTATTCTATTGAGGGCTTATTGGCAATGCGGTCTGTTCAATAAGCCTCTTTTTTTTCGTTCCTATTTCCCCATAGAAAAGAGTTATTTCTAGATTTATTTTATAGATATCCAATATCCAAGTTGGCTCCTCAAAATTTATCCATAGATGCCTTTTAGATCTCCCTTTAATGTTTTCTTTTTTTCAATTGATATCTAGTGCATGACTTGCATGTATTGGGGATATCCATAATATGACATTTGTTGCATCAATGATACTTAAGATTTCTTTTTCTTTCAAAGTTCCATACAACACATTATTGCTAAGGCATATCCTGTTGATATGCAATAACCAAATAGATCCTCTAATAATGTCCATAGATGTCTATTAAATCTCCCTGGACATCCAAATGTATCGTTTCCTTTTTTCTAGAGTACTTTTTGCATGAAAAACAACCAAAAACTTGGTTTTGAGTTGAATTCAGTTTTCTCCTGAGGTCTTTGGTTTAGCTACAAAAGGGTCCATGAACTCCACGAGAATTCAATGAAAAGAAGCTATATAGAATAATTTTTGCCAAAATAAATGTCTTCGATATCCTGAGGATGATTACAATATTATTTCGAGGCCCATTCGATGTTTCGTGCTATATGGGTTATTAATCTAACTAAACACGCTTTTTTTCAAAGTATCTACTTCCCGTTGGATGCACTTGTTCAGTCTTCGAAAATCTGATTCACCTAAGCCTCCGAGCGTTTCAAGATACTGTAAGCGAATTTTGACTTCAAAAATAGGTGAGAACTCAGAAGGCGTTAATTCAAGATTGTTTCTTCGGAAAAGGAACGTCAGGTTTATTTGGGGCTATTTCGTTGTGAGTTATATTCTGATGTGAACAGCGTAATATATTAAAGCACTTAATTGAATCTGAATGAAAATGCAATCCTCGCCGCTGGTTTTGCCATGTCTCGTGAGGGAAATGGAGGCTGCCGTTCAGTTTTATCGATTTGTTTATATGACGAAAAATCATTCATGCCAGCCAATCGGTAGTGTCGATTTCAAGCAGAAAGAAGAGAGAAACACTTTTGGCGAGATAGAAAATATTCATTTCGTGGGACTAAGGGACATCTCTATAATCACAAATAATTTTGTTTTAATTGATTGACTTGACATATCAATAACAACGTGTCGGGGTTTTAAAAAATTTAATTCGAGCCCTAAACGTATGAAATTAACGACATTCCTAACAAGAGCATAGGCCTGATTCACAATACGACGAAATTGGCTAAACTCTCGTCGTGATCGTTCCCGCAAGCGCGGAGAATGAATGCAAAATGAATGCTCGAAAATGTTTAGTATGTTCCGTTCGTCTCTTGTATCGAATATGGGTCCTTCATCTAATTTGTCCTAAATTGCACTGTCATAAACTATTTCTATCATATATGTAATTAAAATCAAACACTGCATTTATTAAGGTTTCGTTATTCATCGAATCGGTAGACATAAATGGTTTAAATTTGTTTTGATGGTTAAATTATTATTAAAATTCGTGATCGGGTTTGGCCTGAGGTAATGCCTTTCATATGACCCCACGGAAAGAAATCTGGCGCGATCAGGTCCGGAGAGTTTGAGGCCAAGGTATGGGATCTCCTCGACCTAAGCACAGCTTTAAGAAGTGACTGAGCTCTCGTGTGGCGATGAAAACATTCTGTAGACACCCTGTTTTCTGAGGATGCATTTTGTAGCGTCTATCAGGGCCTATCCGGGGGGGGGGGGGGGGGCAAGAGGGGCGGCTATCCCGGGCCTCTCACAATATTACGAGCCTCAAGGGGTTTCAACCTCAACTTGGTAACTCAATATGTTAGAACTAAATATAGGGGCTTCAAAAATATTATTTGCCCCGGGCCTCACATGTTTTTAGTCCTGTGAACTGAGTTGTTTCTCTTGCTGACCACTGTACAAGGCCTATCCGGAAAATATCCGGATTGAGGCTACAATAAAAAAAATACGATTCGAACTCACATAAATGTTTAGTCACCTTCAAAATAAGTACTGTCTCCAGCAACGTATTTAGCCCAGCGTTGCTGCCATTGGTCGAAACAAGTAAGGAATGTCTCCTTTGAGGTGGCCAAGAGCTCCGCCGTGGCATTTTGTGTTGTCACGTCCACATCCTCAAATCTCCGTCCTTTGAGCGCTTTCTTGATCTTCGGAAATGCTTGTTTTAGAAGTTTATAGCACTAGGTTGCGGTTTTACTGATTTTAAAACAAAATTTGATCCAATGTCGTTGCTCAATGTTTTCTGTTGTTTTCACCACGCGACGAGAAAAGAAAAACGTTCTGCTTTAGCGTGTTACAACAACTCTTAACAGTTGCAAATTTCATTACGTCATCAGCAGAAATGTCGTCACACGGTCCGAGTAGGAAAAAGGTGCAGCGAGTTCTACTTTTTTTTTGTAGCCTCAATTCGGATACTTATCGGACAGGCTTCGTATATGCATATCATTGGGTGATTGTATTCACTGTTTTTATTTTGAAATTATCACACTTTATAATTCACTGATAATTAATTTATATATTAATATAACCTTGCAGTTAACGACGTTTTTGCTGAAGTCTCATTTTGGTATATTTGAAGCCCAGAGTCGGGTTAAGGTTAATTTTTATGATTAAAATTCCTCCCTTGTATTGGCTGGAGTTTCTTCTGGTTAAATTTAATGTTGAAGCCGTTGCATATGGAAAAGAGAAAGAGGGAGACACAGGAGTGATGGAACGAGAGAGAAAGAGATCATTATCCATTCACTCGTAAGTCTAGTTAAATTCGGAATTGACAATGTCGTTCCCATCTCGGCGTCGCAAATGATATTGGCCTCTTTCTCCCGTTGCCAGGGCGACGAACGCAAATCAATCACCGTCACGAGCTCGTGCGCGCTTTGTACTTGTCACATCGAATTGTGGTACTTGTACCGTACGCTGCGTGAATTTCAATAGGCGTCGGGCCCCGCCATGTAGATGAAAATGATTTTCGTCCCGTTGTCTCTGTTGCCATCCGTCGGATTATGTTCTGATGAGATTAAGTTATTGCCGCGCGTTAAAACAATATTGACAAGCTACGGCTCAAGTCCCTGATATAAAGTTGCCTCCCATCTCACCCGCTCACCCACCGTACCCGGGTCGGTTGTCGCATTGTGTGTGCGCGCGCGCGTGTGTGTATGTGTATGTGTGTGTGTGTGTGTGTGTGCGCGTCTGTCTGTCTGTAAACTTGCGCACGTGGAGAGAGAGATGGTGGGATGAGGTGGAGAAGCTGTTGTGTGTATGGATCACGTGCTTCTTGTCTATTCCGAAAAATCTCCACATTGAGAAGCGTCGGGTTGAATACTAAAGTAGAGAGACAAAAGATTGTTCTTGTCAGTGACAATATTGCACCTACTGCTTTGCTTTCTCCTCATTTGATATCACGCTCTTGCGCATTGGGTGCAGAGGGGTTTCGGTTAAGCCTCTTTTTATTTATTTTTTAAAGTATAAATTATAGCACATTACTATTGAAACTAAATTAGGAGTCACGCGTCAAAGAAAACTTACTTTTAAAATTGCTTTGCACTAATCAAGTAATAACTTAGCGCACGCTTGCACATTCATGGCATAGCAGGAAATTCTTTCATTTCCAGATGTATCGCTTCCAATTTTTCTCGGCATGTTAATTTATTGCTAAAAGGATAGCTACCTTTACAGTGAATAAATTCACATAGGTTACTACTTTAATAAAATAGAACTTGTCCAAACATATCTAAACTCGTTTAGAGAAAATTCTTAAAATAGACTAGCTGTACGTGTAATCGAGTTTTGCCTCCCTTTTTACACTTTCTTTTGGAATTTGTTTAACTGAAGTTAAAGCAACTGG
Organism: Rhysida immarginata; assembly: GCA_023313115.1. Taxonomy (NCBI): domain Eukaryota; kingdom Metazoa; phylum Arthropoda; class Chilopoda; order Scolopendromorpha; family Scolopendridae; genus Rhysida; species Rhysida immarginata. Next base: position 3,460 of record JAHWFO010075482.1, on the reverse strand, counting down.
CGGCCGTTTAAGCTGATTTTTTTTCGACCGGCTTTTCCAATTTTCTTAAGTTGTTATTAAGTGAATGTGAATTTTATGTTAGATTATCTTGAATTCTAAATGGTACAAGAAAATAGGTACTCTCTTCAACGAGAAAAAATTCGAGAAACTATAAATTTGAAGTTGACAGTTTATGACGATAATTGCAGCTTATGGTGGGAAAAGCGATTCGATGATCAGTCTGATGAATATGCTAGGTGAATCATTCTTTCCCGGCCAAACTCTTGAAGCTGTGAACAGGTCATCCTGGATGTGTAAAATCGAGCATTTCTTGGTGGACCAACATACCTCTACGATTGACAAGAGCTATTAGTTTTTCTTCCCATGCCTTCTTCAACATTAAGTTCTCTGCCAAGTTCTCCCACTCTGGTAGTGGGATTCTTCTCGACGATCATCTTAATGAGCTCATCGTTCAAATGTTCTAGTCTGTTCATCTTGAGCGCCATTTTAAACTTTGAAAGCCATCGACGACCCTTCGATTCTCGTACTACACACCGTTTATATGCACGTTTCGATCCGGATCGACTTGATACTAATCTAAAAGTGCCTCTCGTTTACATGCATCTAATTCTTTCCAGATCCAGTTCGATAAGATACCCTGTGGGAATCGCGCAGCGTTCTGTAGCGAGTACACCATCATTAACGGAAAGTATATTCTTAGCTGAAAATGATGTTCCGAATTATTTCCAATGTATATTTTCAAGATGTATTCTTTACCAGATTCTGCTTACACTACATGATCAAAGGAGTTGGGACACCTGTTGCTTTTCCGTAAAGGCGCAAAAAGCTTCAATCAGTAGTTTGTAGGACCACCCCGAACTGCTATCACTGCCTCCACCCTACATGGCATACTGTCCACAAGTTTACGGTATGTGCCCACAGGTATTGACCTCCATTCCTCGAGGAGTTTTGTGATCAGTTCCTGGACAGATGTCGAGCGAACCATCCTGGATCTCACACGTCGTTCCAATTCGTCCCAAAAATGTTCGATGGGGTTGAGATCAGGACTCTGGGCGGGCCAATCCAGTTCTTCAACCCAGTCATCTCATCAAACCAGTCGGATATGGATCTTGCTTTGTGGCAAGGCGCATTGTCGTGCTGGAAGAGGAACGGCCCGTCACCGAAGTGTCCCCACAGCGCTGGAAGTGCCACGTTATCCAGAATGGTCCTGTAGCCATCAACATTGATCATGTAGTGTATTTTTACATATTTTTACATAGTTTCCAAATTTATGTAAACACTTGTCATAGCGCTCAATGAGCTTCTGCCTGCGCGCTTCATAGAAGTCTGCCGCCTGTGAGGAAAATCAGACGCAGTTTTCACTTCATCGTCACTGAAACACAGGCTTCCGAGAAACTCTTTTAGGTACCGGAACAGGTGGTAGTCACTGGACGCAAAGTACGGTGTTAGGAGAAGGTTAACTTATTCCCAAGATCTGATTAAAGCTTGCGTTTGAGCAGAGTGTGGCCTTTCATTATCGTGGAGCATCCACTCCATTGGTCCATTCCATTAAGTTCTTACACCGAACTTATATGGAGATGCATGTCCGCTGCTGTTATGTTTCTTGCAGTCAAAAAAGAGATAACCGACCGTATTTCGCAGTCAGCGGCAACCTCAAGAATCTTAAACAGATTAATGACACAGTGCGATGCACACATGCTGACGCAACGGCTATAAATGGTGTCTGTCTGTTCACAAGGGATGCTAGGAGCGTGCGAGATTTCTAGAGATATTTACCTTACTTTAAAAAACGGACCTTACTTAAAAAAAAACAAAAAAAAAACCTCTTTCAAAATTCTTTCATTTGAAATTCAATAGTATTTATTAGAACAACAAGAAAGGAAGTAAAGAGCATTATGAGTAGGTACTATTGCTCTTTCGTCATAAATCTAAGTTATCGCATTCTTTTCCCGTGATTTTCTAAATTGTTTAACACATGTGCACTATTGTCCTTGTTGGACTCGATCCTATCGATACACATTCTGAATCTCTCGACTTGTTTTACTTGAATTTTTATTTTTTATTTATTATGAATGTGTTCTTCATATACCTCCATCGTATTCACTTACATAAAATGCTGCAAATGGTCTTTTTATGTAAAAAAACAAAAAAAACAAAAAATAAAGAAAGAAAGTAAGAAAAGCCATCCAATATTCATGCTGATAGCTTCAACAGAGTTTTTCCAATTGGTGGGTATCTAAAATTTTACGTTTATCAACAACTGATAGAATAACATAAGTTGCTAGTGGTAGTAAAATCCCAACGTACATGTTTACGCTGAGATATTTTTACTATTCAAAATTTGAAAGCTCTTTTTAAGATATAAAAGTTTTTCTTCTCTTACTCTTCTCTACGTGCCCTCTCATATCTTTCCTTTTCACCCCTTTTACCCCCCGCGTTTTTTGTTCTCCATCTCAGCATGTATTTAAAAATCTTTGGGCTTTTTGACAACAACGACGACGGCATTGACTGGAGTTCTCCTCCCATTCGAGGTTAGAATCGATCATTTTTCTCTTTTCTTGTCGACTTGGTTTCCCTGTCTCTACCCTTTTCTCCTTGCCACCCGGTTCACTTTAGCTGTTCGTTTGTCGTCCGCGCTCTCCCTTAATCCCCTTTTGTGTGGGTTATTCCCTTGGGCTGGGTTGGGGAGGATTTGCAAACAAGACGTCTCCGTCACTTCTGTCATGTCCGAATGTCCTGCCAGTAGGAAATCGGTTCCCTTAAACAAAGGAACCACTCAAGAGACAACCCCTCGAGGTGATCCTAGTTTTCTGTATTTGTCAAAAAATATATTTAAGGCTTCTGTTCGAAGTTAAAGGCGATGGGAGATTCGGCTCTTGCTGAGCATTTGTTAGGTCTTACTTGGTTCTGCGCTTGTTCGAACACTTGTGTTAGAACGAAATGCTACTTTTTGAGTAGCGGTAATTGCGAAGCGTTTGTAAATAGTTTACTAAACAAAATGTTTGCTCTATGAATTTTCATTTTGTAAGCGTAAATGAATTTAGCGGAATTGTTCGTTGTAATTGAATATTCCTTGTCATTTAAATATTTTTCCATTAATATCGCTCTCGCTTCCTATCGATCTAGTGTATATCACGAAATATCGCAGGAGGTTTATTAATTTCCTAATAACGCACAATAGATTGCAGTTGATTTACAGATGGAGTTATCTGATGGAGATGCCAATCATCACGTTAACCTCGATCGGAAATTTTGTTGGAATCTGCTACTCCAGGGAGGAAATTGCGCGAATACCTATGCCGATCAAATAATTACTTTGTCCAATTCATTCGTTGTTGCAACTTTGGTGGATCTGTCATCTATATATATATGTATAACTAACTACATTTTCCTATAAGCGCTCAGATACAATCTGTGTGTGTGTGTGTGTGTGTGTGTGTGTGTGTGTGTGTGTGTGTGT
>JAHWFO010075481.1:0-24567 GCA_023313115.1 Rhysida immarginata | reverse complement strand
ATACACAAAAAAAGATCAGGAATCGATTTCCACAACCAAAAATCAAAAATACATAACTAAAATATAAAGGCGTTAGGCATACTGAAAGATTATCGAAACAAAATTGAAACCATGATCGAAAAATGGTTTATAGAATACAAAATTCCTCGAATTTTTTTGTGTCTGTAAAGCGTTGTAATTTTAAAGATTATATAGGGTGATTATAATCCTTTTTTTTTTTCCTTTTTTTGCCTCGGCTTATGCGCGGGTCAAGGCGTTTTTCAACTTTTTGGGCTCAAAAACAGGGGTCGGCCTATGCATGGGTCGGCTTATACACGAGTATGTATGGTGAATATATTGGTGGTGGGGGTGGGGAGGGGAAGAAATTAATTTATCAATCCATCAAATAGATCTGGATTATTTTAGTTATAAAAACAGTTAATGATGTAAGACATGGAAAAACATGTCACTTTGGATTCATGTGTTTAAAATTGAGTAGCTACAGTATGTCTAAAATAGGAAGGCGGTTGGAGGGGAGGACTGGGGATAGAGTCCATTTCATTTTTAGGTTGAAAGCGTTGATATAGCCACTTCCCTCTCTTTTTCCCCAAACTGATAAAAGAGAAAACTTTTGGGAAAATTCAGGATTAATGGATTAAAGAGAAAGTGTAGAGAAGAAGAATCAGCCAGGACCCTTTGTATACTTACCGAGGGTAGTAAGGTCCTGAATCAGCTGAAGAAGAAAGTGATCATGATGAATAAATATAAAATTATTTGACTTTTATTATATTTAATTTATTTTGGTTGTTAAAATTTCATTTGTATTTTTTGTATATTTTATTTGTAAATTATTTTGTTTTTGTATATATTTTTTGTTTTTTATTTTCATTTTTTGAATATTTTTTGGGAAAATTTCATTTGTATTTTTTATAGATTTTATCTGTAAATTGTTTTGTTTTTGTATATAATTTTTTGTAATTTATTTACATTTTTTGAATATATTTTACTAAATGTACTAAATTTTTTAATTTTTTTTTTATCTTCTAACTTCATAGCTTTACGATATCATTGGGATTTAATCCTCTTATCAGTTTGGTGGATGAGAAGGGAAACCTGAATAGCTGGAGGGGGAAGTGGTAGTAACTTTATATATCAACCCTTATATTACCCTTTCAATCTAAAAATGAAATGAACTCTACCCCCTGTCCTCCCCTCCAACCGCCTTCCTATTTTAGATATACTGTACTTTTGGAGTAATATTGAATATTTTGCAAGCAATTATCTACCGATAAGAATTCAAGAGGTGAATGTTAAAATGGTTATTGTAGTTTATGCTAGCTGATAACGATTATGTATGACAGGTGGGTGACCTTTCACTTCTAGGAAATGATCAAGTCAAGACCTGAAGCCTGCACTCACACCCCTCCTCCCGTACCGAAGCCTGCACTCACCACTGATGTGGTATGTGTCGGGGAGGGGATGTGTCAAGGGTTCGGGACCCAAAAGGAGGCTGACTCTGATACACAGCTAGGCATTTAATCACGTTTACTTCTCATTCAATATGTTCCTGCAGACGATACTCAACATAAAACAACGTAACAAATTAACGAGGGGCCCCTCGTGGTCATGGATCTATTCTACCACAGTGCCACTAAATGGCTCTTGATATGCACATTCACAACAGGAGTACCCAGTACAAGGGTGGGGGTCCCCTATTTTAGAGTGCAAGGCAGCAGTAGATATCACACGAAACTTACTGCTTCAAAGGGAACACTTGGAGACCTCCGAAGTAAGTTTTCCCTGCTTGAGTGCCACACGCACACGGTGGCTCTTTTGAATACTGCAAAAAAAAGAGGAGAAAGACTGGAACCTCTTCTTAGCAAACAACAATAATACCAAAAAAAATACAAAACAAAGAAGAAATTATACAAAAATTACAACCTAATAATACAAAAGAAACAAAAACAAAATACAGAATTAAAGTTTTTCAGTTCAGAAATCAACATCGAGTCCCTGACGGGGCCCGCGTCTCCATTCAGTAAATAATTAGGGTTCTTCCTGAAGATTTCAAGGGTTTCAAAGGCATCTAATGCATTCCTTCTTCTGACTTGTCTGAGTAGTTTACAGTCTTTAAGCCGAATGTCGTGTCTGGAATCTAACATATGATTGGCGACCGCCGATTTTCCAGGTCGTCCAAATCTGGCGGGTACAGTATGTTCCTTGAATCTCTTAAGAACGTTCCTACAAGTAGCTCCTCGGTAAACTTTGGGACATTTGCTACACGAGATCTCAGATTCCAGACTGGAGTAAAGGAGGAGTCTTATCTTTTGGGTTACCCAAGAGGTTCCTCAAGACGTTCGGGTTCCTGAATGCCAAGGTCACATCGGCATCTTTGAAGATGGTACGTAACTTGGCCAATAGCCACTTGTTATAAGTAATAGGGATTCTCAACGTCGGTGTCTGTTCGCTACTCCTTAGTGTCGTAGCCTCTCTGGTTAACTTGGCAAACTTTCTTCTTCGAAGCAAGTCATTCACTAGCCCGTTTCTATAGCCGTTGGCCCTGGCTATTTTCTTGATGCGTTCAATCTCTATATTGAATCGGTCTCTGGACAAGGGTTCTTCACAGATCTATCAACCATAAATACAAACGCAGCTAATTTATGGCTCCAACAATAGTTGGAGTCGTGATGAATATACAGTGGGCTTTCTATAAATGTCGAACTCCAGTTTCCCATTGGCACGCAAAATCTTAACATCTAAAAACGGGATCTCACCATTTTCTTCAAGCTCCACCGTAAACTGAATAGATTCATAAAAACCATTAATGTGTCTCAGAAACGACTGAACATCTGTTTTGCTGGTATCGATAACGGCGAAGATATCCACATAACAGAACCACATGTTCGGGAAATATTCGCCCAAGGAAGCCAAACGTGCCTCAAACTTCCTCATAAATATCTCTGCTAAGATGGGACTTAAACAATTCCCATGGGGGTTCCTGATGACATGTGGTAAAACTCCCCCTTGAACTGAAAAAAGTGTTTGTGAACACAGCCTGCATAATGAGAGGACGTCATCGGTTGCATTTTGTCCTAACTTGTAGTCCGTCAATACCTACTTCAAGAAATCTAACGCCTCAGGTATGGGTAAATTAGAAAATAGTGACACAACATCAAAAGACACAAGCAGGCAACCATCAGAGACAAAAATGTTAAGATTTTGCGTGCCAATGGGAAACTGGAGTTCGACATTTATAGAAAGTCCACTTACATCGACATGTATATTCACCACAACTCCAACCATTGTTGGAGCCATAAATTAGCTGTGTTTGTATTTATGGTTGATAGATTTGTGAATAACCCCTTGTCCAGAGACAGATTCAATATAGAGATTGAACGCATCAAGAAAATAGCCAGGGCCAACGGCTATAGAAACGGGCTAGTGAATGACTTGCTTCGAAGAAGAAAGTTTGCCAAGTTAACCAGAGAGGCTACGGCGCTAAGGAGTAGTGAACAGACACCGATGTTGAGAATCCCTATTACTTATAACAAGTGGCTATTGGCCAAGTTACGTACCATCTTCAAAGATGCCGATGTGACCTTGGCATTCAGGAACCCGAACTTCTTGAGGAACCTCTTGGGTAACCCAAAAGACTAGACTCCTCTTTTACTCCAGTCTGGAATCTATGGTGATCTCGTGTAGCAAATGTCCCAAAGTTTACCGAGGAGCTACTTGTAGGAACGTTCTTAAGAGATTCAAGGAACATACTGCACACGCCAGATTTGGACGACCTGGAAAATCGGCGGTCGCCAAGCATATGTTAGATTCCGGACACGACGTTCTGCTTAAAAACTGTAAACTACTCAGACAAGTCAGAAGAAGGAATGCATTAGACGCCTTTGAAACCCTTGAAATCTCCAGGAAGGACCCTAATTATTTACTAATGGAGACGCGGGCCCTGTCAGGGATTCAACGCTGATTTCTGCACTGAAATACTTTAATTAATTCTGTATTTTGTTTTCGTTTCTTTTGTATTATTAGGTCGTAATTATTGTATAATTTCTTCTTAGTTTTGTATTTGTTTTGGTATTATTGTTGTTTGCATTTTATTTTATTATCTTTTTTGTATTTCATTAATTTTGTACATTAATTTTGCTGTATAACCGAAGTGACTGGGCATCTCTCCTAGGTCCGCGTTATAACGTTAAGGCGTTTCCCTCCTCCTATTGGTTGTTCGGTTGGTTAACCCTTCCCCATTGGAGATCGGCGACTGCCTCTTCCTTATATAAACGTGTACTCGATTTACCAAATTCACATGGCATTGAATAATGACCTTAACGAGGTTGAAATACGTAAATGCTAATTAAATCTATTTTGTGGACAAGATGATAAAAATATAATTTTCAGGGAAAAACAAAAAGAAAAACCCACTATTTGCAAGAACCTGAAATAAATATTGCGGGAAATGAATGTGGATATGTTAAGTATAGTACAAGAAATAAGTGACTCTTTAACCACAACAAAAAGTAAATAATAAAAAGAAAAATACGACCTAAGCCTATAAGCGCTTTTCGAGGGCGAAGCTCTCATCATTCAGCAGGTAGAAGAAGAGAGTAACATACCAGATGATACTGAATGTGAGGACAAGAAGGACTGATATTTATAAGATCAATAATCTTATAATCATGTTGCAAAACCCTCGCTAATAATATCAAGAACTATAATTCGTCCAATAATGACAGTCATTACTTGAAGGTGGTCAAGTCTCTTAAATCTAAGGATTGTTTCTATTTGAAGAGTGACAAAGGCACCAGTACTGTAATTTTAGAGAAAAATGAATATTTCAAAAGAGTGGATCAAATCATAGAAGAAGGCCCCTTCGAAGAGATCAAGAAAAACCCTCTTCCAAAACTCATTAGGAAAGTTAAGGACATTGTCAAGAATTGCCCCAGTACTATTCCTCCTAATGTGGCTAAATCTTTATGTTTAAGCAATCCCACCTTACCTAGGTTGTATGCTCTGCCCAAGGTGCATAAACCGGGACAAAAAAATGAGACCCATTGTGTTTAATATAAACTCCCCTCTTTACCCAATTTTGAAACTTCTGGCCAAGTTTCTTAAAACACTTAAAATTACCGATTTCGACAGCTCCATCAAAAATAGTATTGATTTGACTAAGAAACTTAAAGATGTAGTTATTAACTCTAATGACATTCTGATTTTTTTTGATGTTGTTTCGCTATTTCTGAGTGTCCCTATTCCCGCGACACTCACTTTCTTGAAAAAATTTTTGATCAAAGAGCCAAATTAATGAAATTCTAAGGTTAACCAGATTATGCGTTAATAACAATATCTTCTTATATAAAGGTAAGGTCTACAATATGAAGAATGGCACCCCAATGGGGTCCTGCCTCAGCCCCATTTTAGCTGACATATTTCTTAAGTCTTTTGAAGATATTCTTAGGAATTCGGGCCACTATTTTCCTAAATATTGGTTCCGCTACGCAGACGATATTTTCGCCATTTTCAATTCTGACGTTTGCAATATCCAACAATTCACCGACCATTTGAACTCCTTTTTCCCCAGCATTCAATTTACGTATGAGTTAGAGGTGAACAGCAAACTGCCCTTTCTGGACGTCCAGATTTCAAGGAAGTCAGATTCCCTCACTTTTGAAGTTTATTGCAAACCCTCTAATCGTCTCAATTTTATCCCCTCCGATTCCAGCCACCCGTGGAATCAAAAACTTTCCGCCTTCATTTCAATGGTTGATAGAGCCTTACGTATTCCCTTGGATAACACGACCCGAGATAAAGAAATCACTTTAATAAGGAGGATCGCCACCAAAAATGGATACAGTCAAGGCACCATAACGAAATTACTTAAGAAGAGGATGTTCAAAAAATTCATTCAGGACAATACTACATTTGTGCACACTAAAAGGAAGTCTAATACTATTTCATTACCCTTCAACAACCAATTAATCAAAGGTCTACACTCAATATTTAGTAATCACAATCTTTCCCTATCCTACAGCAACCCCAATCAGGCTAGACTATTACTAGGTAATCCGAAAGATAAAATTCCACCACTACAGAAGGCAGGAATCTACAAGATCAAGTGCTCCCAATGCCCCAAGATTTATTTTGGACAAACGGCCCGCAACTTAACAACCCGATTCAAAGAACATATGGCCCACCGGAAGTACGGAAGAAGTAACCACTCAGCCGTGGCGAAAAATTCCCTAGATACGGGACACGACATCTCCATTCAAACCTTAAACTCGTTAAAGCAATAAATCAAAAACGGCTCCTTGACGCGTTTGAAAGTATGGAGATCTCATCAGCCAAAGTGACAATTTGCTTAACTCAGACAAAGGACCAATCAGCAAATCTCAGCTGATTCAGTATTGGCCCACATTAGCCAATCACTGAAATTTACTTCTTCTCTCGAGTTTAATTTTTTCAGTCATTGGTTCAGTTTCCTTATAAATATCAGTCCTTCTTGTCCTCACATTCAGTATCATCTGGTGTGTTACCCTTCTTCTACCTGCTGAATGATGAGAGCTTTGCCCTCGAAAAGCGCTTATAGGATTAGGTCGTATTTTTCTTTTTATTATTTACTTTTTGTTGTGGTTAAAGAGTCAATTATTTCTTGTACTATACTTTGTGGACCAGAGTTTGTTTCCCGTTGATTATGTCCCCATCCACAGTTATATCTCGTTTCTGAATAAATATAACGCAACAATACCACCCTCTAACAAAGCACTCAACAAACGCTTAAACCGACAATGAAAACTGACACAAGAAAACAAACGAACCACAAACACTGAATACAAAAGAAAACTGCTCCTTCACATAAACTACTTTTAAAATAGAGAATTACCTTCAACAGACAACCTGGCCCCCCTCCCTCCCCCAGCATAGCTTTTCACACATAAAACAATACACACGTGATCACAGCCCCTTGAGTACCACCTTACAAGCACTAATTAAAACACTTATTACCGTAATTTCACGCGGATAGTCCATGCACTATCTGTATTTTTTAATCTGAAAAATGGCTCTGCGGATTATCCGAGGGGCGGATTATCTGGGAACAAATTTTTCCAAATTGCAATAAATGGTAAACCTATAAAGTGACGTCCGCAAGATGGCGGCTGCTGCGAGTAAAATAAATAGATGAGAAGTTTACAAAATAATATATTTCACAAATTTGCCCATTTATTTCTGATAGTAATTTATGAAGTACAGTGCTCCATCTATATGATGGCAATGTTGGGACAAATCCATTTTTTATAATGAGTTGCCGTTATGTAGACAGAACGTACGAAATTTCACACTCGCGGATGTTTAAAAGACATATTCCGATTTTCAAATGTTTATTAATAAATAGAGGGGCAGCACATGACGTCGGAGTGATAGCTGCCCCCTCTATCCATGAAATCAAAAGCATTTGGAGTGGCAAAATGAGTGGCGGTTGTATACTTTTGAGCAAGCTTGGCATATCTCTCTCTACTAAAATAACAAAAGAATCGGTGAACTTTTTCTTCTCAAATTAATAAATCATATTCATGGTCTCAGGGTGTTGTATTACTGTAGTGAACATGAATTTGGTAGGGTTTACTTTAAACAATACTTAAGTTTATTGACAATTAGCTAATCATTTCGAAGATTTTGCTGCATCAACAAAGCGTAAAATAAATAGCTTCAGCTACAATAGAATCAAGCCAAAAACTGTGGACACAACTATAGAAAGAAAAATAACTCCGAAAAAATGAGTTCCTACTCGATGAAAAAAAAATGAAGAATACAAAAATGTGTTAGTCCTTCCCTACAACACACTAAACAAAGGGATCAAGAATATTTGTACTAAGTTTGGTTGTAAAGTAGTTTATAAGAGCAGTAATACATTAAAAAGAAAACTAAGCATAATAAAAGGTAAGATCTTAGCGGTAGATTGCCCCAGGGTATATAAGTTTAAGTATGCAACGTGTGACAAGTTTTATTTGGGAAGCTCGCAAAGAGGAGTTGGAATACGGATGAAGGAACATATTTCTTATGTAAGGAATGCTAGGTTAGGTGTCATCTTTTGCGGACCATATCATTAATTTATTTATTTATTTATTTATTTATTAAAGAAAAAAAAATTAAGACACCACCGGGAATCAATGACCGACAAGTAAATATCCGGTGGATTACAGGAACAATAAACTAAAGAAATACATACAAATTTGCATGAATAATACAGACAAAATCCGAAATTAAAAAAAATAGAAAAAAAAAACAAGACAGTAAAACCAAACCAGTATCAATGATAGAAAATATAAATAATACTTTAAAAACTGTCAAGTAAAAATTAATAAAAAAGAAAAAAAGAAAAAATACAATAAATACATATTTACAACAACAATATAAAAGAAAAATCAAATAAGAAGTTAAGTAATATTATATCCAAGAATAAAAAGGCGCCCAAAATGCCAGTGGGCCTGTCTAGGGGCATCCATAAAAAAAATTATAAAATAATTTAAAATTCTACAAATTTGTAAAAGTTTGTATTGCATTAAACGGCAACGACAATATTACCAACAATAATAATAGTAATGATAATTTGTTATAACTTAAAACATTACAATATAACCAATAATAATAATAGTAGGAATTATGATAATAATAATAAAAACAGTAAAATAAACAGAGGCCTGTGAAATCGGTTTTAATTAAGAGTAAATAGACATTAAATCAGAAGTAATTAAGCCTGAACGAATGTTTTTAAGGAGACGACGTTTAAAAAATTGAAGAGAAGGTGCCTCCTGAAGTTCCAGTTAATTTTGACCAACAGATAGCGCCGGAAATCGAAATAGATCTTCTTAAGTAATTTACTCTATAAAATGGGATTACTATTTTTTTTTCTCTTGTGAGATAGTGATGATATGGACTGATTAACATAGGGGGGTTTCTAATATTATATATGTTATGTGTGATTTTATACATAAATTGAGCTAATTGAATAAAATAAAGATCATCAAATTTTAATAAGTTGAAGTTTTTAAATTCTGAACTAACGGAAGAGAAAGCGGGCCTATTTAACAATATTCGTAAAAAACGTTTTTGAAGTTTAATTATAAGATTTTTATTTTTCTGTGTGGTCGATCCCCATAAACATATTCCAAAGCATAAATTTGTATGAATTAGGGTAAAATATAAATTTAGTAAGATATTACATGGAAGATGATTGACTCTATAAATAATACCTAAAAAACATAATTATTCCACAGATTTGTTTGAAGTTATAAAACAGATGTAGAGATGTTAAAATGTTATACTTCCTGGAATCGATTGAAATTGTAAAAAACAAAGCAACCAATAAAACCCTGAATAGTGATGATGGCCCCATGCCAGTGGCAGAATGGCTCCCTTTAACAAAATTTTTTACAAAATAATTTACTTTCCTTGTGTTGTTTCCTGTAAGGGTTTCCCATTTTGCTCTTATAACCGGACTACTCTATTATTCGGTGTGGGGGGCAAGAGAGGGGGGAGGGGAGGGGTTTTGTTTGGCTTTTATAGGCTAAGCTAAGAAGATTGTATTGGTTATTTTCTTTTATTTTTTGCGTTTTGTTTTTGTAATTTTTTTTTGGTATAATTTTTTTGATTGGTATAATATTTTTTTATAAATATTCGGCTTCTCTTGTTGTTCTTTACTCACTGATGATGGAAACTTCGTTTCTGAAGTGTACACCTGCGTCATTAAAATTTATTATGTGGAATAGTGTTTTCGGAGTTATTTTTCTTTCTATAAATAGCTTCAATTAAAAAACGTAAAATAAATAACAATAATTACGAAAAACAGTACAAATAATAACAATTACAAATTAAATATGGCAAAAAATCGCACCTAAAATTAAAAAAAAAAAAAATTGTTTAAAACCAACATTAAGAATCAACTATTTCTCTGTTCATTTAAAATAAACATATAAATTACGGTTAAAATAAATGCAATCTTTTAATATACAAACACATGATTTACAATTAAAAATAGAATTTCGTAAATGATCAGCTAATCATTTCACACATTTTGTATATGGGAAAAAAGTTTTTTAAATTTTATGGCGTTTTATGAAATATAAATCGATTTCTTGTAGGTGCTTTACAATTTGAACCCGTTCGAAAATATTTTAAAATATAATTTAATGGGCGATTTGAAAATGCCAAGTCTCTTTATTGATAATAATAACTATCTCACGCAATCTATAATATCTAACAAGGTTAGAAAAATTCAACATGCCATGATGTTCAAGAAATGAGCGGCCGACTGATATTTATTAAGATGAAATGCCATTCGGAACACGCGAAAACTTCGAAACGCTTAAGCTAAAGTCAATAAAATTATGTATTGTTTAAAACTACATCTATTTCATTCAAATTAATAAATAGTTAAAAACTGCTGGCACGGGAAGGGTTCAGGGATGTAGTTTTATTTGTTTCCAAGCAAAGACGAAAAAAGAAGGGAAAAATGGATCAGAGCTCTCTCAGGCGAAAAGGGTGGAAGCCGAACAAATATTGAATCCTCCTCAAACAGGATCCAAGATTCTATTATTTTTTAACTTTAGCTGATTGTCATGCTTTAAATTCTCATTAAAGCATCGTAATAATCATTCATGATAATTTAGACTGTTTTAAAGCTTAAACAAGCCCATGACAACACTAAATCCACATGTATCGCATATGTAATCAAGCTTGTTTTGCCAATCGCTGGGCCCCTCTATTGGCATCTTTGATCTTACATCCTGTACAGTCTATTAAATGCTTCAGAATAAGATTTAAGTCAAAAATCGATGTTTATTTTGAACAAAAAATGAGTAAATAACAATACTTATTTCGATTTCATTACGCTTGAGTAACATTTACTTAAGAAGCAGCCAAAATCGCCGTTTTCACGTTTTTTCGTTTCACCTTTTCCCAATTCCGCAATCGGAAAATTATACTGATTTAGTTAGTTTAAAGCAATTATACTCTTCATCAGTAAATAAGAAATTGATAAGTTAGTTTAAACTAATTTATTATAACTTTATCTAAATATTTATTAATAAATTGAATTCGGATGAGTTATTTCAGAAAACGATAGGGTTGGAAAGCTTCGGAGACAAAAGGCAATCGCGTAGCTTAGAGATTTTCCCTTCGCTTACACTTCGATAAAAAATTGGAAATTTGCAACTGCAGGCAAATAAACATTGAGTACAGATTGTTCTGTAACTGTGATATAAACAGGTGTACGAAAAAGATAAAACAGTTAAATCACCAATTGAGCTTTCGTACACATTTTTTCTGAACTACTTCAGTCACGTGATTCCCGATCTTTTTGCTTGGAAATCAGTATGAACGTTTGTTAACGAACGATCACTGTCGAATGTGATTTTATTATTAACAATCAATAAAACTTATGCAGTAAAAACGTAGCCGTAGCCACGGATGACTGGTCCTTCTTATCGAGGCCTTCAAGATTGAAGGCTTCGTCAGGGCATAAAACCTTTACAAATCCAGTGGCTACGGTCCTCCCTCTTCCCTGGCCTCGTTCTTATCGGTGGCTATGGTCAAGCATTTTCCTGTTGTTTTTTTTCAACCTCATAATAATTATGATCGAAAATTAAAGTGATTGTCAGTTACTGTTATGAAAGATACAATATTAGTTTCACAGAATGATCCTTGTCAGAGCGTTGAGAGAAAAAAAAAAAAAGAGCACTTTCATTCAGGAGCTCATACTTGTTACGGGAGATGCATTCCCGTGGAACTGTTTACTTTAGCGTAATCCATGCATAATTTAGCGATAATACCGGATAATCATGCATAAATTATCGTTAAATTATACATGAATCCAAGGATCCATGAAGCAAAATCGCTAAACAGACGCTAAAGTAAAATTTTAAAATTGCCGACACATCGGAGCATTATCCCTAATGAAAGCAAGCAAATTTTGTTCTCTGCTGTAGATAAAAACACGATGGCCTTTGAATTGATGGTTTTAAATTAACGAGTCTTTGTTCAATCTTTTTCTAACATTGAAATTAATACTCTAACCTCACGGAACAATAATTAACCAGTGACATAACTTTTCATTCATAAATTATTAAGAAAAAAACGTGTTAAAAAGTTAATGTCGACGATTCGCTCGGCCAGTGCCTACTATTATTATTTTAGGCCTGCCCATCGCTGCTGAAATAGCTAGCATAACATGAAATAGGTCAAGTTAGGCTTTCCTGCAATTTGTCGGCTAAATGATGCATGAGGGCGCTAGCTATAGGGGGTATAAAACTCGTTTGTTTACTTCCACATCAATTAACAACAAATTCAGAAAAATGGATAATACATATTGTTGTGTATATATAAATAGTTAATTAATGAAAATGTAAATATTTTCTCCTATTAAATATCTTTTCAGTAAGGATTTTATTGAAAAAAACGCTTTTATATTTTTTTTCTCAACATCTTTACACGAGTTGAATTTTCGGTTAAAACCTTTCTTAAACAAATTTAAACCTTTCTTTAAAAAATTATTCTCTTTTTGTTCGTAAAAATTTAAATATTTTCTGCTTAAGTTTTTTTTTTTTTTTTTTTTTTTTTTTTTGTCACTTTTTTTTTCTATGGCTGATTTTCGGGCAGAGTAAGCGGCGACCTGGGTAGCATTAGAAGTATCCTAAAGTCAGCTTATTGGCACATTGTGAGGCATTACATGTTTAATCGATGTAATTTCATCACATTTATTAATTGCAAGTGAAGCGTGATAGTTTTCTTTTGTGAAATTAAAAAAATGTGCACAGCCGTCTGTATGGCAAACAAGCCTACTCCTTCCCAGGTAGCAATGGCGGCGTTCTTTTGAACATACTGTTTGACTTTTTAATAAGTCAGCTTCAAGAAAGGATCATCCCTGAAAACGTCACGGCAGTGTCCCAAGTGTGTGGTAAATCATTTTTTGAAAAAGACGATATTGGGCGAGTGACAATTTTACTTGCTTTGCCGCGCCGAAGTTCCTAGAGGCAGCGCACAATTTGTTTTGATGCAGTGCTATTACTCCCGCATATCATCTATTCTGCAAGCATGGTCGTGTTCGTCCCTATTTTTCAGTAGCCAGAGAAACTAATGTTCAAACTGACATATAAAGAACAGTTTTGACTGTCATAATCTGTGCTCCGTCGTACTGAATGAGAAGTAACGAGGTTGTGTTGTGTTATAATGAAATATGCACCAAAGACTACTGTATCAGCCAAGGAAACCTATGTAGCGTTTTATTTCCATAAGTTCATTGCTAACAGGTAGCGTCAACCCAGGTACTACGCGTTCAGACAACAGAAGGGGTCTGCTGGCCGGGGTTATCCCGATACGTAATGTGGCGCGCACTGTGTGAGCGAAAACGTCGATTATTGCGGCTACTGGTGTGGCATTTCCGCTGAAGCACACTGACTGCATCGTGGGGTTCGCCAAGGAGACGTGCCCGTGCTCTTCCACTCGCTTGCTGATAAAAGGAGCACGTTGCGCTTTCGTGCGTGGTGTTTTGGAATATTTGTGCAGGAGCCCCCGATGTGACCTGGCTCAGGGAATTGTATGCCTCCGTAGCATTAACTAGCACCCCAGTGCCTTTTGACGGTACAGTTGTTAGTCCTGTTGCGTAGTATTTCGAAAAGGAACTGACGCCCTGATTAAGTGTGAAAGCTTATGAAATTTGTTTTAAGAAAATATTTTGAGGTAGTTTTCTAGCTTGACATTTTGAGGGGCCCTTCAGGTTAAACCGACATTGCATGCTATATGTAGTACACGACCACATGTTATGTGTATTTTTAAGTGTGGCAATAAATGCATTTGAGTGTTCTTACAATACCTGTGTCAGTTCTTGCTTTACCATTGATCCAGGTCTCGAACCCCTGACTTGCCCATCCCATTGGTTACAGAGTTTGACAGCACATCACATTGGTTAAACTTAAGGGCGTAGGGGGTGGCACATCACAACGGGCGCCCGAACAGGGACCTGGAATCTGGAACTGCCAGATTTTGGAAGCAGGACCTGATACTGGTGTTAAGAACTAGGTGAGTGTGGTGCAAAAACTCTGTATTGGGTATAGAAGTATTTGCGGCATGAGGGAAGTAGTGGGGTGTTGCTAGTTCGATTTCTTGTGTTTTATCAAGTGTAGGTGGAGAAGTGTAGTATGCTGGGAGACGTAGGAGATGCGGTGGCCAGGGCAAGCCTGAACTTGCAGGTTTTACAGGTGCAGTCTCTACAGTTGTTGGGGGGGGGGGAAGAAGGTGTGGGCCCTTGCACTGTAGTAGGGAAGGGGTATGTGTGTGAGGATGAGGAAGGTGTTAGCCGATTGGGAGGGGCCATGAAGATGGGGTGTTTACAGGTGGGAGTTATTGAGAAATGCAGGCCCATAGCGGATCTGCAAATTGGAGAAATTGGGCGGGACTTACAGGTAAGAATCCGTGAGGTGATCTATGAGTTTGGAGACCTTTTCTTGAATGAAGTTGCCGGGGTACAGACTATGTAGCGGATTACACAGTGGATAAAACACACCCCGTGTTTACCCGGCAATATCGTATTCCACCAGTGTATCAGGAGGCCTACAGGCGTAAACTGGTAGAGTTAGGAAGCTGGGATTACCGTAAATCTTCTACTATAATGCGAATTTTTTTGGCCTAAAAAAGCATCTAAATTTGCTGGGTCATATTATACCAGAGGATAAAAATCTGCCCTCCGAAGACTGCGGCCGTAGGAGGTTTTGTCCGGAGGAGATTTTGTCCTGATAACATTACCGTATATTATACATTACTTACATTGCATATTCAGTGTCCAGTTCATTATACAATAAATTAATTCACTTTTTATTCGAATTTCTCGTCGCCAACATCTAACAATATCGAAAAAAACTTCTCCCAAAGATCGCTACTTCCAAATAGGCCTACTTCAAAACTGCCTCGAACCAAAGCCTACAAGAAAGCTGATGCAGTCAAGTTATGAAAAATGTTAAACTGAATAAAGATTACTTGTTTTTTTATTAAGATAATTGATGTACTGTTGTGTTTTTTTGTCGATGTGCAAGTGAGAAAGCTTTCCATATCAATGTAGGGCTATAAACTTCCAAACTGCCTAAATGAAGTTGAGGCAGTTGCTTTTGTCGAAGTTGCTTTCTGTGCTGATGACATTGAGACGAATTTGCCGTGTATTATACATTAATTACATTGCATATTGTGTCCAGTTCATTATACAATATATTAATTAACTTTTTATTCGAATTACTCGTCGCCAACATCTAACAACATCGAAAATAACTTCTCCCAAACATCGATACTTCTAAATAGGCCTACTTCCAAACTGCCTCGAACCAAAGCCTGCAAGAAAGCTTATGCAGTGAAAATATTAAACTGAATAAAGATTACTTGTCTTTTTATTAAGAAAATTGATGTACTGTTTTGTTTTTTTGTCGATGTGCAAGTGAGAAAGCTTTCCATATCAATGTAGGGCTATAAACTTCCAAACTGCCTCAATGAAGTTGAGGCAGTTGCTTTTGTCGAAGTTGATTTTGAAAGTTTTTGAATATTAAATATCCAGACTATTTAAAAATAAAGATTTTTTTTCTGTATAAGTTTGCACATTTTATTTCTCGCGAGGAGTCAAAAATGGGGGTCGCATTATACAAGAGGATAGGATTTTTGCCGATTTTTTGGGCCGAAAAAGTGGAGTCGCATTATACAAGGGACATTGTATGTAGAAGATTTACGGTATAGAGCCGAATGTCAGTCTTTGGAACTCCCCAGTAAACATAGTTCCATAAAAAGGCCGGGACATCAGAATTACGCTGGACTTATTTAAGGTTAATCTCTGTATGAGCCCCGTAGATTTCCCGGCCCCTGTCATTAAAGACATCCTGGAAGAGTTGAGAGGGCATACTTTCTTCTTGGTGCTCGACCAAAACAATGGGTATTATCAAATACCATTGGCCGAGTCGCTGAGGGAATGTTATGCCTTCCAGTCACCATAGGGCAAATATCAGTTAACACACTATCTCAGGGTGGGGAAGAATTCTTCGCCCCTCTTTCAACAATTTGTGGTGACCACTCTGAAGGGAAGGGTCGGTGAAAACATCCACATGTTCTTGGATGATAATTTAATATCAATAGCCATGTTCTGGGAGCATGTGGATGTGCTGCGTTGGATGCTGGGGAGATTTAGGGAAAAACCAGCCAAGTGCCAGTTTTGCCCCACTACTTGGGTCACGTCATCACCCCGGAAGGAGTCTATCTGGTTATGGGAAATGTGACTGCTATACTGCAGAAACAGGAACCCAGGAGTGTACGTGAGGTATATAGTTTTGTAGAGGCGGTTTTACCGGCCATTTGTGCCAGGGATGTCAGAATTACTTGCCCCTATAACAGATCTCACAAAAAAGGGGGTGGCATTCAACTGGAGCGCTGCCTGTAGGGAGGCATTTAACCACATTAAGACCACCTTGAGCAGCGAGCCCATGTTGATACCTCCCAATTATAAGGAAGAATTTTTCCTCTCCACGGACGCATTGTCGCACACCATTGGTGGGGTGCAGCAACAGTCCCAGTCCGTGAAGGGAGCCCTGTGGCCAATTGCTTTTTTAAGCAAAAAGCTGCAGGGGGGGGGGGGGAGAAAATAACTATTCGGTTATAGAGCAGGAGGCACTCGACATTGTCCGTGCGGCTGGCCATTTCCGGCATATTAAACTTGGATATCCCACCACGGTACTAACCGACCACCAGCCTCTAGCATTCATCCAGCACATGCGTAATACCAATCAACGTGTGCTGAGATGGGCGATGGAGCTGGAGGAGTATGGTTTCGACTATAAATACGTGGCAGGGAGATCCAACATGGTGGCCGATTTGCTGTCACGGCAATGTTGCTCGGTGGTAGCCGAATTGTGCACTCCTGGTGCACGTGAGGGACTCCAGGAAGCACCGGAGTATGATGCGTGGACAGCGCCACTCATCCAGACGCTCAGGAAGCAGCAAGAAGTGTGTAAGGCCGGAGGAATTTATACATTTGAGAATGGGTTGCTGATAAGACGAGAGGGAAGGCATCCAAGAACGCGTGCTCGTATTTATGTTTCCCAGTCTAGGAGAGTAGAGTTGTTAGCATGGAATCATGACGGACTCCTTGGGGGACACAAGGGGATGAGTGCGACGGCCCATAAATTGCAGAAAAAGTACTTCTGGCTGGGATTGAAAAAGGATGCGATATGGAAAATACGTCATTGTCAGATCTGTCAAAGAACAAAAAACAATGTGGTTCACACACCATGGCAGGAGGGAGTCATGGCTGATTATCCATTCCAAAAGGTGGCGATCAGCATGGTAGGCCCGGTTCAGCATTCTGCCAGAGGAAACAGATTCATTCTGGTCATGACTGACATCTTCACCTAGTTCGCAGAGGCTGAGGCACTTCCGGACAAGTCAGCTGAGACAGTTGCTAAATCATTCGCAAAGAACAGTGTTTGTCGTTACGGAGTGCCTCAGCGGGTGATTAGCGACTGGGGAGCCAACTTTACCGGCCAACGTCGAATGGGATCGCAGAATGCTGTAACAAACTGCTCTGTGAAACTATAATGGCATTCTGCAACGAACACCCAGAGTGTGGGGCCCGGCGCCAACAAAGTCTCAAGGTGGAGCTTCTTATTTCGTCTCGTTCGTAGATGATTTCAGCTGCCATGTATCAATGTACACCATGGAAAAGAAGAGCGATGTGTTGAAATGGTTTCAGCATTATCGAATCTACAGCGAACGCCAACTTGGTTTATCGATCATCTGCCTTCAAACAGATAATGGTCTAGAGTTTTGCTCCAAACAATTTGAAGAGGAATTGGGAAAACTTGGCATCAAACATGAACGAACTAACACATATTCACCGCAGATGAACGACGTTGCCGAACGTTACAACCGGATGCTTTTGGAAGGTATTAGAACATTGTTGCAGGCTTCCAAAGTATCTCATCGTTATTGGGGAGAGTTGCTAAAAACGGCTCCATACTTAAGAAACCGTACAGCGAGTAAGGTAATTGGAGGCAGCGTTCCAGAAGAGTTGTGATCCAGATGGAAACCAACAGTAGTCCATTTGAAACGGATTGGATGTCTAGCTTTCTGTCATCTAGAAAAACAGAAGCACCGCAGCAAATTGGAGGGAAGAGCTCGCCTCGGCGTTCTTCTTGGCTACGCTTTCAATACAAGAGGTTACCAAATTTGGTTTCCAGATGACAATAGTGTCAAGGAATCGAAAATGTCAAATTTGATGAGAGCAGACTTGGAATGGAGGTGCTTCGCAACGCAAAGAAGCAGTACGTAGAAAATAATTGGAATCCGATTTCAGATTATGGAGATGAACCAGAAGCTTCTTCAGATATTTCGGGTGATTTCGAGGAAGATAGCCAGAAAAAGGATCCCACTGAGACTGTTATCAAGGAGAGGGAGTCACCAACTCCATCCATATCAGCCTTGCCTCAAATGGTGAAGATCAGCGATTCTTCACATTCCAAATCTGATCATACTTCAAATAATAAGCCAATTGATGAATGGGAAAGAATTGTTGTTGAACATAAGTATGGTGCATCTGCAGGACGCCATGACATTTATTATGTTTGCGGATCCAGCGAGATGTTACGATCGAAACGGGAAGTTGAAAACTACTGCCGATCCAACAACATATTTTATAATCCATCGCAGTTTGACTTCAGTACAAAGAACTTGACTGGGACTGTTGCGTTCAGTCGGGGTAGAAAAACGATTGGCCCCGAGAATTCATCAGATAATGAATGACTAGAAGCAAATTGTGTAGAAGTTAAAGTACCGTCTTCTTACAAGGATGCTTTTGAATCTCCACAATCTTCTTCTTGGCAGTCAGCTACGAGTGAAGAAATCGAAGCTTTGAAACAGTGGGGTGTCTTTGAAGAAGTGGTGCAACCAGAAGATGCGAAACTAGTTTGATCTCGCTGGGTGTTTGCCTTGAAATACTTCAGTGATCAGCCAAAGAAAATTGCAAGATATCGAGCACGTCTGGTGCACAAGGTTTCAGTCAACAACCAAGAATAGATTTCTACGAGACCTACAGCCCTGTAGTCAATTTCACCTTGGTGGTTGTATTCTTCATCGTACTAGTAGTCCTGAAGGGGTGGTGCCACATGCATCTGGATGTCAAGTGTGCCTATTTGTACGGCGACTTGGGTGTTGATATCTATATGGAGCCAGCCCCTGGATATGTTTCACAACAACCCTGTACTGTGTGGAAACTGAAGAAAGCACTTTATGGTCTCCATCAGTCTGGTCATCAATGGTACAGAGAACTGGATTCAACTTTTAGAAAGTTAGGCTTGAAGAAGCTACAAGCAACAAATTGTGTATACTTGTATGGAGCCAAGCAGTTGTGATGGTATACGTCAATGATTGTGCTGTATACGCAGAATCTCAATCTGATTTACAGGCTGCAGTTGATCGAATTGCCAGCGCCTACGATATCAAGAATCTTGGACATTTGGGGAATTTCCTATCTGTTGAGTTTATACAAGATGAAGATGGTGTATACTGGATGCACCAACATCAATACATAGAGAAACTCTTAAATAAGTTCCCGTCAGCAAAAGGGATTCCAGTCTATATCCCATTGAAGGTTGGAATGGAATTTAGTCGGCGAGATTGTCCAACAGATGATGCCAGCACTAATAAGATGAATCAGGTACCCTATCGTTCATTAATAGGTTCCCTGATGTATTTGGCTCAACGGACAGGACCGGACATTCTGCATTCAATTATACTACTTTCCCAATTCAACAGTAGTCCAGGAATTAAGCATTGGAATTGTTTACAGTAGGTCCTAGATTATGTTGCCACTACAAAGAATCTATGTACAGTCAATTCTCGTTAATACGAAACTGGTTAATACGAAATTCCGGTTAATAGGAAGACATTTTGTGGCCCGTCCCCGAGAAAGCAATTACTATGTAAAATTTTCTGCTTTATACGAACATATTTTCATTAAAATACGGTTTATACGAAGGAAAATTTCATAATTTTATTGAAAAATAGTCCTTTTAGGAACAATTTTAATGATAAAATTTCAGATTTCGAAGTGTAAAGTTTAATAAAAATAATTTTCAAAGTCATTTCATATGTGATTGCTTCTGAATTATTCGAATAAATGAATTCTCGATTTTTTTAATCAGTCGATACTTTTTATTCGATAATTTCTATAATGTACTGTACGCTGTATTTGTTTTAGGCTCGACAAAAGAATATTCCCATTAGCGGCGATATTCTAAAAGAAAAAGCTAACCAGTTTGCAAACAAGCTGAACATTAAAAATTTCGCGTGCTCTAGTGACGAAACAATGCTGACGAAACCGCCCTATTTTATAATCTTCTGCCCGAGAAATCTTATCTAAATTCAATCTGCTCCATCAAATCAGAGAATGTTAGAATTGATGGAGGAAATTAAATCTTATATATTGCACATTCAGGATGTTCCTGAAGACTTATTTACATTATATTGTAAAGTCAATAGTGATTTAGAAAAAAAAATTGTTTTAGCGCGAAAACAAACTGTTATTACAGATTTTTTTTAGGAGAGATGAATAAAAATTATTTCTAACTTAAAGTACTCTATTTCCGTGCTTATTTCATAACACTTTTAGTATTGTTGGTTTATATGAAATACGAATAATAAGAAAAAATTTCTTGGTCCCCACGATTTCGTATTAACGAGAATTGACTGTATAAGACTAACGCCGAACAGCAAGAACGTCTTACAGTTCTATACAGACTCGAACTGGGCAGCAGATTTGGATGATCGCAAGTCAATTAGTGGTTTTATTGGTTTCGTTTTTGGAGTTCCAGTAACCTGGCAGTCATCAAAGCAGAAAAGTGTCGCACTGTCGACAATGGAAGCAGAGTTCCTAGCTATGTCCGACACAGTTAAGGAACTCCTATGGCTGCATCGAATTCTAGAAGAATGTGAAGGACTGTTTCCACCTCTGGGGACTGTGAAACTGTTTTGCGACAATGAGTCAGCTATCCAATTTTCCCGTAATGGAACTGAACGTTTCCGATCTAAGCATATTGATCTCCGCTATCGCTTTGTGCAAGAGGAACTAGAAAATGGAAATTTCGTCCTATATCAAGTTGATAGTAAGAATAACATTGCGGACTTTTTCATGAAAATTCTAGTTAAAGAAAACTTTAAATTTTTTCGTAATAAGTTATTATTGTAAATAGTTTAAGTATAGCACAGAAAGGGGTGGAATTGTAGAATTATAGTAAAATAATTTTCTATGCTAACTTTATTAATCATTTGTATTAGTTTAGTTTAGTTTATAATGCAATCAATAGATGGCATAAGTTCTAGTAATAATGAAAATTACATCTATTGTTCAAAACAATGTATTAGAAAGATTGTTGCATGCATAATTGAATTAAGTCTTCATCCATGTAGTACGTTCGAATTTCTCTCGTCCAGTAAAGTTGATGTTTTCTTATATTAAATGGTTGCAATTCCTTATGTCTTACCTAATTCATATCTTGGAAAGTCAAGCTAACGAGGTTTCCCGATAAAAATACTGCCAACTTCTGTAGTAGTAAGTCTTTTGAAAGAGAACTTTCATAATTTTTCCAACAAACGCTATACCTAGTTTTAGACATAGTTTATCTTGTTTAAGAAACTAGCTGCACTTTGTGTACAGTGCATGGTGGAGCTGTGTCGGAGGCACAGTAAAGCAACACGGAGACAGAGAGTGGTTATCCTGAGTCGTGCTATAGTTGTGCGTGAGTTTGTAACCGCACAAAGCAATGATGCAACGGAGTTTCAGGTGTTTCGCCAGTGGCTGCTGAATCTAAAGCACCCAATCCTGCCATGAGGCGTTACTGTGTCTCCCCCCTTCTTTGCAGGTTGTAAAAGGAGGCATCGTACACGTTCGGGCATGATGTAAGGAATACTTATTCAGGGGTTTGGAGTTGCACGCATAGATCACAGCAGCGCTCAGTGCATCCTTCTCGTCTCCCACACCAGAGAGGGACGCTCCTGGGCATGACGCGAAGGCCTCCCATGTACCAATGCTTCAAGGTGGCAACTCTAATAGTATATTGAGCACGGCTCAGCGCATCACTATTGAATTGGTACATTACCCATGACTGAGGAACCCCCCCCCCCCCCCCGTCTTAAGTGCAGTGCTTTTTTGCGTTGTATCTTGTATGACGAATATTTGAATAAATTATTGGGTGGTAAATTACGCATTTTGTGTCTGTGTTAAACTCTTATTTGGGTTCTGAACCCTTGATATGCCCTCTCCCTGGCTCTGATCACACTTGTGGTAGTGGAATATACACCAAAGAGGAGCAGGTGCCATTCTCAATGGCATCCGAACAGGGACCCAAAATCCAGAATTCACAAATTATAGGAGGTGCCCCGGACACAATGCTATATATGTTTAAGGCGATCATGAGCCAGGTTTTGCACGAGTAAAATTGGTTGGTCTGACATGCATTCAGGGCATTGGGGAGTAAAAGGTGGAATATAGTGGTACAATGTTATTAAATACTCTGCATGGATTGGCGATATAATGTCAGGTAACAAGGGGAATGCGGTGCCTGTGGCAAACCTGGAGTTGGCCGTGTTCATGGGGGCTGTGCCGGCATTTGTAGGTGAAGATGAAGGCATCACTATCACGGCGTTTCTGGTGAGCATAGATAGCATAGTTGCTATGACAAAATGGATGCCAAAACTGAAGATAACAGTATTACTGTAATCAAGACTAAATTAAAGGGAGCCGCGGCCAAGCGTGCTGCAGAGCACAAGCTATTTGATAGAGACAATTATGCTCAGTTGCGTGCGTGCTTGGAACGTGTGTTTGGCAAAATCAAAGTAACTAGAGATTAATCAAATTGAACTCCATGATATGGTCCAAGGATCGCATGAATTGGTGGCCACATTTGTCGGCCATCTCGAACTGGTGATGGAACACTACATCAGTGCAACCCCGGAGGCAGTATTACTGCAAAGATTCAGTAATAGTTGCCTGCTTGCGCACCGGAGTGCACTGATGATAGCTGACCCAAAGACATACAAGGAGGCAGTCCTGCTGGCCATGTGATCCGAGGACCTGGAGAAAAAGTATAAAAGTGCTTATAACGTAGCGGAGACCTGAGAGCCTTACACGGTAAGTGATAATAATCAAAATACAGGGCAGCACAATCTGAAGGGGGTGAAAGGGGTACCTCCTAGTGGTGATTTGTCCAAACCCCAGGTGGGAGGTTGTAGCTGTACCGAGACGATTAAAAAAATTGGAGGGGCTGGTGGAGGGCCTAGCGAAAGCAGTAAAACAATTGAATGTGGAGCAGAAGGCACAAACTGCACCTGCTCCAAGTGATTCAATAGCTTTGGTTCCCTGTAATATGGGAGCAAATACCAGGGGCTATCACTGCGGGCAATGGGGTCTATGCATGAATTTTAAATTTGCTTAAAATTCATAAAAAATGAAAGAAATAGTTTCAATAATCACTTATTGGAATGTAAAAATTTTGTTAAGCTGGTTTTATAAATAAAAAAATGTGTTTTAATAGCTCAATTTTATCATTTGGCCAAGAACGCATCTGATTGGTTGTGACGTCACTAATCAGCAACCAATGCCAAGCTTGGCCTTTAACGAGCTTGCAGCTGCATATTTTGCACGCATTTAAGTTTTTCGTGCTGTTAACAACAGTGCATTTACAGACGAAAATGGTCAAACCAGATGAAGGTTTCATTGAGGCAAGATCAGAAAACCTGCTAAAAGTAGATTCGTTGATAATGGCAGAGTTTTTTTTTCAAGGAATGAATGTTTTACAGTAACTGAAAGTCGTGAATTTAAAGAAGCTAGCTAACTCGTTAAACTTCTCATGTGATTTAAATATACGAGGGTTGTACCAAAAGTAAGGTTCCCATATTTTTTACAAGTAGAAAACATTGTTTATTGTTATTAATTTATACATCGTTGAAAAGCTTACACTGTTGTCTATTTTTCAACATAGTCTCCATTTTTTTCAACACACTTTTGAAGACGGTGCTCCAGCTTTTGTATTCCTAAGTCGAAGAAGTCTCCCGCCAATCCGTTCTTTCAATTGTGCCGTGGGAAGCTTCAGGAATGCGTTCAACAAGTTCACGGACAGTGACCCTCCGATCTTTCAGCAGCTCACTGTTGAGCTTCTGGGCAATCGAATCCGAAACCGGCGGTCTTCCACTCCGTTCTTCATCATGAACTTCTGTGCGACCCTCAGCAAAAGCCCTGCACCATTTTCGGACATGCTGAACGGACATGCACTTTTCACCATAAACCTCAGTCAGTTGCCGATGAATCTCCACGGGCGGTAACTTCCTTGCGTGGAGAAACCGGATTACTGCTCGAACCTCGCACTTGGCGGGAGCGGCGATCAACACTTCCGTCTCTGACGGCTGCCAAGCGAACACTGAGCGCCGTAGGAATCGCTCGAGAGTGGGGCTCGAGAGTTTGGGAACCACTGCGCACGGCACTGTTGTCGGATTCAGCCTAGCACCTTCCCTCGA